>PVJH01032559.1:0-22526 GCA_004026705.1 Nesogale talazaci | reverse complement strand
GCATAAGGTGAGATATGGGTCTTTTTCATTCTTCTGCAAATGAATATCCAGTTCTTCCAGCATAATTTATTGAAGAGAGCAGCCCTTTCCCATTTAATGATTATTGGTCCTTTGTCAAAAGCAGTGGTCAAAATACAGATGCTTTGATTTCTGGATTTTCTAATTAGGTACTTTGGTCTGTGTATCTCTCATTATACCAATACCAAAAAACAAAAAACAAAAATTGAGTGGTGATGCACATTTTATGTAGAAGATTTTTGAAGTTCAGTAGCACACAGCTATCTACTTTGTTCACCTTTTTGAAGCATTCTTTGCTTATTCTGGGATTCTTCCCTCAATTAGTTTTTACATTTTTCAAAAGAATGATGCTGGAATTTTGATAACATTAAATTCATAGATTACTTTACAATAAGACTTGTATTGAAACCATAGATTGCTTTGTGCAGTATTGATATTTTCATGTATTGAGTTTTCCAATATCATTATGCTAAATTTATTCCCAGAAATTTTCTTAATAGCTCTTTTATAATTCTCATTATTTGTACATGGGAATCTGTGACAGTTACGTCATCTATTATCAACTTGAGAGAAGAGGTGGAGTCTAACCTGGCATCAGGTCATGGTCAAAGTGACCTCTTTGGGCATGGCCTTCTCCAGAGAATGCTGGGAAATCCTATCTTTCTTCCTGAGGACACACACTCTCTTGAAACCATTCCTGTTGAAAAGTCACAAGGCGCACAACTGACAACAGCCTGAGCCAGTGGAGATACATGCCAGCACTAAGAGGCTTCCATCATTCCTCTATAGAGTGTGTCTCCAGTGGAGATGCATGCCAGCACTAAGAGACTGCCATCACTCCTGGATCCTCAAGACTCTCTACTCAGTGGTCTTTGATCTTTCTCCATTTGGCATCTTTGCATGAGTTGCATGAGTTTGAAGAGAAATTTATGAACTTATGGGCAAATATTGGACTTATGGACTTGATCTGGACTGGGCTGAGATATTTTCTTAATATATAATTCATCCTTTCTCTAAACCTCTTTATTAAATATATAGGATTGTTCCTGGATTTGTTTCTCTAGTCAACCCATACTAACACAGAATCCAATTGATTTCTTTGTGTTAATCTTGTGTCCTGGTACTCTTCTGAACTCAGCAATTATTTCCAAGAATCCTATTATGGACACCTTAGGATTCTCTCCATATAAAATCATATCACTTGCAATTTGTAAAAATTTCACTTCTTTTTCCAAATGTATGTCCTCGAATTCTTTCTGTTGTCTTTTGGTTCTGTCTTCAGGCACAATGATCAATAACAGTGGAGATGAGGGACATTCTTTTTTAGTTCCCTTATTCAGTGGGCATGTTTTCATTTTTCTCTGTTCAGTATAATACTTGTTACTGGTGTTTCATTTTTCATATATGGCCTTTGATGTGTTGTGAATTTTCCATTCTATTTTTGTCTTCTTAAAAGTCTTTATTAGGAAGGGGTGTTGGACATTGTCAAAAAGACTTTTCTGCATTGATTCCTCTGATCTTATGGATAAAAAATTCTTGCAACTCAAAATGCCAAAAATATTTATAAATAACAGGATAAAGCAATGCATACCACTCAAAATGTGCCAAATCCTCTTTAAACATAAAATTCTATAAGTGAACAACACAACAACTCTCTGGACCTAATAATTGCAGCTAAACCGCACCTACACCTTAATCTTACAATCCTATGACTTTACTCCTCCAACAATAAACGTTTAGCCCAGCCACTTCATGCCTTTATATTCACAATTTGCAGTATCTAATTTTCATACTGCCCACTTACATCAAGCCAGTGCTCTGAGGAGACACTCATATTTTTGATGTGAATAATACTCATTCCAGCTGGAACCTTGTGAGTCCACATTCACAGCAAAGTCAAGTCAAGACAGCATTAAGTCAGCAGGAATAGGCAGCAGTTCACAGGCTCAAAAATCATCTCATCTAGTCAACTTAATATGGGTTGCCTCAAGTTCAGCAGGGTGTCCATCAGCTGACTTGCCTTTAGGCCATGGGTCCCCTCACAAATTTTCAACAACTCTATCCCCCTTGTTCTAGGTCATGAACTTCAGACCAGTCAACCCACTCTACTCTTCTCCTATAAAGCCTACAAACAATGACTTCACTCACAAATTAATCAAACATACAATCAAAATGAACTGACAATTATTGGTGATTGGAAGCAACAGTTAGAAAAAAGGAAAGAATAGTAGTTAGAAAAAATGGACTTAGTAATAGAAATCAATCTGGAGATCAAATGATAAATTTTAAAAGACCAATAACATGTTTGTAGCAAATATATTATTTAAACAACACAAAAGTGACTATACACTTGGTCTTCACCAAATGTAATGCACATAAATCAAATGTCTACAATCAGTGGAGAAATGCAGGAGCAGTTCATTTTCAGTGAGTGAAACCAGTCAAAGGACTGATTGTGAAACAGACCATCAAATGCTCATATGCATGTTCAGTATAAAGCTGAAAAAAATAAAGTTCACTAGAGACTAAATACAACCTTGAATCTAACCCACCTGAATTTTTGAGAACATGTCAAGAAGGTATTTGATGCATCGAACACCAGTGACATTAGGCCTGGTGAGCTGTGTGGAGAAGACTAGCTTTCATGAAGAAAGCAAAAAAGTCAATGCAAAAATAGAAAAAAAATCTCAGACCTTTTTGCAGAATCCATACAGGGAAGAAGAAATTGGAGCAACGTATTTTGAAAGTTGAAAGAAAAAAATGGCCATCCACAAATCCTATACTTGCTCAAACTTTTCATCAAATGAAGCAGAAATAAACATATTCTCCAGCAAGGGGATATTTACAGAATCTATGAAACCAAAACATTACCAAAATAAAATACAGTTCTTTTTGGTCAGAAAATCAATAACTGCAGCACTAAAAACTGAGACCACCAGGTGATGTAAATCCACTCAGAAGCCAACACACTGAAACAGTACCCAAAACAATACAGGTCTATCAGGAATAAAGAGACACAAATAAACTCCTAGCCTTGCCCACACACACCCTTAAAAGAGGACGAAGGAAAATATCAAGAACAAATTATATGAGATAAGAGCAACTAATCTAGAATTAGATTTTATTTCCCTGAATGTCAATGGAATGAATGCATCAATCAAAAGACAAAGAGTAATGGGCTGGATTAGGAATGATGATCCATCAATCTGCTGCCTTAAAGAAATACATGTCAAACTCATAGAAAATAAAATAAACTGAGAGTCAAAGGATACTAAAAAATTTACCAAGAAAATGGTATTCAAAAGAATAAAGAAAGTGAAGAAGAAAGGTTGGTGATATTAATATGGGACTAAATATGCTTCCAGTATACAACACAAGAGAAAAGCATGAATATTACATCATGCTCAAGGGATCAATAAGCCAAATACACATAACCATAATAAACATCTGCCCAAGGAAAGACCCTTGAAGTTCATCAATCAAATCATGAATGGCATGAAAAGAGAAATCACTAAATCAACAATAATAGTAGGAAACGTCAATACAACACTTTGAAAGAAAAGAGAGCCCAACAGGTAAGAAATGTAATATAGAAATTGAAGGGCAGGACAACACAAACAACTATCAAACAAATATCCTAGATATTTACAAAATTTTTCAAACAACAGCAAAAAAAATGCATTATTCTCCAATGCACATGGCTCATACTCTAAAATAGACAAAATGCTGGTCCAAAAAGCAAGCCTTAACATATTCAAGAACATAGATATAATTCAAACCATATTCTCAGACCACTTAGAGATTGAACAACACTCTACTAAAAAAAGAAAAAAAATCTGGGTATTAGTTGAAAGAAGAAATGAAATGGGAAGCTCCTAGAAATACATGAAAATGGTACTACACTATACCAAATCCTATGGGACAAAGCAAAAGTAGTTAACAGAGGTTACTTTATAACAATTATTAATTTAAAGCCATGAGTGCAGAAATGAAAAAAGAGGGAGTCACATGCTCAATAGAGTAACAGAACACCTCTAAGAACTAGAACATATTCTACACCATAAGCCTCCACAGCAAAATATATCATAATAATTAGAGTAGAAATAAATGAATTGGAGAACATGAAACAATGGGAAAACTCAACAAAGGAAGAAGTGAGTTCTTTGAAAGGATTGACAAATCACTAGCAAACATAACAAAGGAAATGAAAGAGAAAATTATAGTATCTAGATTTAGGGATGAAACAGGTGGCATCACAACAGATCCCAAGGAGATAATAAGAATAATAATGCAGTATTATGCAATCATATAGATGACATAGACAAATACTGAGAAAAACACTCTCTTTTTAAACAAATACATACAGTCATTAAGAACACTAACAGAACCATAGCAGAAGCAGAAATATGCAAGGTCATCAAGAAATAAAACTAAAATTCCCGACTAGAAAATGTCCAGGATGAGATGGCTTCACAGGAGAATTCAACAGGAGAGAACCTGGCACTGATTCCATACAAATTGCCACCGATTATACTTATTCTATAAAGCCAACATAAACCTGATATCTAAATCAGGTGAGGATCACACACACGCATGCACACACACACACACACACACAACCTGCAGACAGATATATCTCATGAACAGAGAAGCAAACTTTCTCAGCAAAATCTTCGTTAATAGAACCTAGCAACATATATGGACAATTGCTCCTTGATATAAAGTTCTCTCATACACACATATGAATGTCTCTCTGCATTTTTTTCTCTAGTCTACCCCGACTGAAACACTAACCTTTTTGAATGGTGCATAAATTTGAATAATATTTCCATTGATTGGATTTCCATGAAGAAAGAGATGTTTTCTATCACAGAAAACATTGCACTTCACAATTGCTTTTGTAATGTCCTTTTTGACAATGAATGCTATGCCATTACTCTTGATTGTGTTATTTTTAGCATAGTAATATTTTTCTGATTTAAAATTGCACATTCTCATCCGCTTCAGTTTATTAATGTGTAGGCTATAGATCTTTATGTGTTCCACTTTATTTTTGACCACTTCCAATTTTCCTAAATTCATACTTAACAATTTCCAAGTTGTGATAATTAGTATATCTTCCAATTGTATTCCTTACCCTAACTAGTGCCCCATCAGCAAATGAAGATTCTGAAGACTCCACCCTCAAAGGCTTTATCAAAGTCATTTCATTATCCTGGCTCCCCTCCAAGGAAACAACTCTTCAGTCACATCTTGAGTGCCATCCAACCTGATATGCCCTTCATTTAGCACAATTTCAGACAATATTCTATTTACTACAAAGAGAGACATTCATATGTGTGTAAGAGAGAACTTTATATTTTCTTGATGTTATAAGTTGAATACTGGCTATAAAAATATGTGCTAAAATCCAAACTCCTATACTTGAAAGTGTAAGCCCATTTTGGCAATGGGTTTTATTAACTGAAGATCATAACAATGTAGTGTTCAAAATAGCTTTTTTTGAGTGAGTTATAAACTTATTTTGTTTGATCTGTTAAAGTAGTTCATTTATAGCACAATAACAATTATGCACAACTTAATAGAAAGAATTATAGGGATTCAGTAAAGGACAACAAGAGAAAATCAGAATGAGATGACTATATCATGTAAATAAATTAATTACAGCTTACCATTTTCTTCTTCAGCCTCTGGAAAAAGAAAAGGCTTATATAAGTCACATTTAATATACACAAAATAGAAAAAAACATTTCAAAACAGTTTCTAAGATGTACGAACACGTCTTTTTCAAAATAAATATCCAAAGAATTTACATTTTCTTGAATAACCTAGAAAGGTCTTTCTAGATCTTAGAGAGCCCTAGCTGATGCAGGGTGTTCTTGAGTCAGTTCTGTTTTATCACAACCCAATGAACAGCAGGATGACGCATTGCCTAGTCCTATACCACCTTCACAATTGTTATGCTTGTGTTTCTTATTGCAGCTACTGCGTGAACCCATCATAAGGACCATCCTTTGTTGCATACTTTCTATTATATCAAAAAAGTTGTACTTTTTCATGTAATAATCTCTCTGGGCATTCTTTTTGGACTTGGACATAACCAAAGTACTTGAGAAAATGTCTTGCCATCCTTTTTTTAACGTGTACTCTGGTGATTCTTTTTTGAAAACATATTTGTTGGTTCTTCTAATATACTTGGAATATTCTTTTCAAAATTTAAAAGCATCAATTCTTCCATTGTCTTTCTTAGCTTTTGCCTAGCATTCACATGTGCATGAGGCATTGATTTCATGCATAGAAAATATAATTGAATTCAACTGAAACTTTATCCGCAAAGAATATTTGCTCTTGAACACATCGAAGATATTTGTACAGCAGATTTGTCAAATGAAATACCTCCTTTTATTTCCTCACTGCTGTTTCCAAAAGTATTGTTTGTGGAACCAATAAAATAACAAGCCAAACTTTCTCCATCAACTATGATATTTTCTTTAGCTCAATTATGGTGAAATTTTTTATTCATTGAGTTGAAAGCTATGCTGCAGTATTTGATGTTTGATATTAATCAATAGTGCTTCAATTTCTTCTGGTTTGGGGCAAGTCAGTTTCCCTATTCTGCATGTCTCTGGTTGAATGTAAACATTCCTCTAATTCTGATGCCACATTTTTCTTCATATGGATCACTTTCTTAGATTATTGCAAAAGCATACAGATTGAGAACAGGTTGTATTGAAGATACACCAACACACTATTACAGATTGCAAATCATGCAGTATTTTCCTGGTTTTATTTGAATGAATGCTTCCTGGACTATGCATGGATTTCCAAGAACACAATGAAATGCTCTGAAACCCACACTTTTCCACGCTATGCATAATTTCTTAGGATTCACATGATTTAATGCCTTTTTCTGGTCAGTGTAACACAAGCAGACATCTTGTTGGTATTCTCTGCTTTTAGAGAGATCAACCTAATTCAGCACAGTAAAGACATCCCCATTCAATGTCCGCTACTAAATTCAATATTATTGTCTGGCAGTGTTATCTACATGTAGCCTAGAGTGATCTTTAAATATTAGACTTTTAATATGGTTATAAACTTATACTTCATACATAAATATATGACTCTTTTCCAATTAAATACAATCAAAAAGAGAATCCACAATACATGGTTACCTATAGATTAACAAAAGGGAAATCATTTATACTACCGACAAATTTTGGTAGGGTAAATCAGTGCTGCCAGATCTCTATGTTGTGATACTCAAATACTCTTCCCGGAGAACATTGACTATACTCACGTTCAAAAAGAAGGGACTTGCACAGTCACTTGATATTTTTGTTACACTTACACTAAAGAACTGCACATTCTTCAAAATGTATTGCTTGATTTCATTTAAACATTTCCCTTGTGTCTCCCATCTTTCTTCTTCTTCCTTTTCAATTCCTTTTGAAATATCTTTCCATTGCCCTTCACGTATTTTGTGATTTCACAGGACATTCAGGTTACTGGTAATTTTATCAATAATTCCACATTCTTGGAAAAGATATCAAAAACTATCCTGCCACAAAGATAGATTTATGTTCATTTGATTATATTTTGTGGTTATGTGTACCCCTTCTTTATAATTTCTGTATATGACTAATAAAAATTTAATCAAAAGGATAGAAACATTTCACTAGTGTAGTAAAGGAATTTCAATAAGGTGGCATAATTATGAGTCAAAACAATGCATATATTAATCAAAGTGCTAATCCCAACAAGTTCAGGTCAACTTTGAGTGTTGTTTCATCAGTATTTTTTTTCTCCATATGTGTATGAAAATGAAACTTACCTTTTTCTCCGGTGTCTTCATCTGGAAAAAATAGGGGAGGTAAGAATTTATTAAAATTATGGGGAAGATAATTTGCAAATAAAGCAACAGAAATTCAACTGCTTGATATAGGATCACAATTATTTTCAAAACTCAATATCAAAATACCTAAAGCCTTGCTTTCATACACTCTGAATAGGTTTTCCTCTGTTTGAATTGTGGTTACTTGTGCAAAAAATGCAAACTTACTTTCAATAATTTGTATCTCTTTCAAATTCACTGAAAAGCAAATTAGATAAAAGTTAGAAAATTTGGAAGTAGTCACAGGGTGCAAAATATCTATTAAAAGACTAAATAGAAGGGGTTATAAATAACCTAACTAATTTTCAAAACAATTGACAAAACCCAACTAACAATGCTTGGGAGCATGCAGAGTGTGGCAGCCACTTGATCCGGTTTCAATTTGAGGATTAAGTGTGTAGCGGCGGAGACTATCCAACAATCTGGAGACAGTCAATGAGAACTCTGTGTGGGCAAGGCCATCTCCTGAGAATTCTGGGAAATGTGGAAATTCCCTCTTGTAGTCAGAGACACCATCTTCCTCAATTCACTCCCTTGGAGACACTTGACTTGCTCTGGAGAGACATCCATCCCTGAGCAGAAGCCACGTAAAACTCATCTGGTATGGCCAGAAACCCAGAGAAGCGCCACGGAGACTCCTGCCAATGCAGAGATGCTCCCGCCATCACTGGATCCAAATACTTTCTACTCTCTGGCTTGAGGTCATTCTACGTTTGAGCATATTATAGCACATGTCTTGTGAGTCTCAAGAGGACCTAGAGATTTGTATTGGGCTTATGGACTAAATCAGACTTATGATCTGGAGCTGCACTGGATTGGGAAACTTTTCTTCACTTTCAATTGCTCTTAATATAAACTTTTTCCTTAGATACATAAGTATGTTTATGAATTTTGTTTCTCTCGTATACCCAAACGAACACACAGGAGGATCTGGAAAGATGGTACCCAGAGGGAGAATCTCAACTGTAACTACCACTGCATGAGACAGATAACAGAAGTTAGGGACTGAAATTCTAGGAATTCGGATGTACAACTGGACTTTTCAGTACTCCAGGAATATTTGGACTGCCTCAACCCTCGCTGTTTTAATCTGCAGAGAAGGTCAGAGAGCTTGGCCCAATGGTGACTCCATGTGGTCCTAACACGGCTAACACTGAAACCATCCAGGATGAGGGGCTCTCCCATTTTCACCTATACCCGTCTCTCACCTTCCCATTGCAACCCTGGGTTCAACTACTGTCCTATTGCCCGTCCTACTCTGACCCCTGGAAGTGCTGCATGGTTGGACAGGGCTCATGGCCCATGGAGCAGATAGAAACTCCCAGCTACCTTGACAATTTTCATCTGGAATAGAAACACTTGCAAGATATTTGTACAGCAGTTTTGACAAATGGAATGCCTCCTTTTAGTTCCTCGCTGCTTTTTCCAAGATGGTTGTTGGCAGAAGGAAGCAAAATGACAAGCCAAGCCTTTCTCCATTTCCTGTGATGTTTTCTCTGGTTCTTCTAGGATTGAGTTGAAATCTATGCTGAAATACTCAGTGCTTGATCTTCACCAATATTTCTTCAATTTCTGCTCCATTTTGGCGAGTCGGGGTCTTTAACCTGCATATTTCATATTGTATGCAAGTATTGCTCTAATCCGTTGCCTCATTCTTCATCATACAGACCACTTTCTTGGATTATTTCACCATCAAACAGATTGAGTACCTCTATTGAAAACAAAGCCAATACTCTTTTTCAGACTGTAGACCATGCAGTGTTTCTTGGTTTTATTTGAATGACTGCTTCTTGCTCTGTGTATATAGTGCACAGGAACACAATGCAATGTTCTGGAATTCAACCTTTTCAAAGCTATCCATAATTTCTTGGGATTCACATGACTTAATGCCTTTTCCTGGTCCATGAAACACAAGCAGACATCCTTGTTGGTATTCTCTGCTCAGAATCTAATTGAGATTAGAGAATCTAAGAGAGATGGAACCAATTCAGCACAGTAATGATACCTTTATCCGTGTCTGTTACTGAATCCAGATTCAGTACCCGGCAGGGCCCTCTCCAAGTACTCTAGAGTGATCTTTAAATATTAGATTTGCAATATACATTTACACACGTGTATTTCATACGTAAACACATGTCCCTATCCTGGTTTAATATGCAATCAATGGCGGAATCCAGAGCACAACGTCGCCTACATATTAAGCACAGGGAAATCACTTATACTATTGATAGCCATTAGTTGGGTAAATCAGTGCTGCCAAATTCCTGTGTCATGATACTCCCGGAGAACATTGACTATATACACTGTTCAGAAAGAAGGGGCTTGAACAGTCACTTGACATTTTGGTCACAATTACACTGTACACCTGCACATTCTTCAAAATGTGTTGCTTGATGTCATTTAAGAGTTCCCATGTGTCTTCCATCTTTCTTCTTCTTCCTTTCCAATTCCTTTTAAAATATCTCTTTCCATTGACCTTCACATATTTTGTGACCCTCAGGTCACTAGTAATTTTATCAATAACTCCATTTTCTTGGGAAAAAAGTCATAAAGTACCCTGCCTCAATGGAAGAGTTCTGTTCATTTGATTGTATTTTGTGGATATTTGTACACCCTTCTTTATAATCTCAATAAATGACTAATGAGAATATAATCAAAAGGATAGATACATTTCACCTGTTTAGAAAAGAAATTTCCATAAGGTGGCATAGTTATGAGTCAAAACAATGCACATATATATAAAAGTGCGAATCCCAACAAGTTCAGGTCAACTCTGAGTGTCGTTTCATGAGCTTTTTTCCCTCCATATATTGATGAAAATGAAACTCACCTTTGTCTCCCGTGTCTCCCTCTGGGCAAAAGACAAAGTGGGGGGGTGGGAAGAATAATTTATTAAAATTATGGGGAAGATGATTTACAAATGAAGTAAGAGAAATTCAATTGCTTTGTGTAGGATCGCAATTATTTTCAAAATTCAATATCATAATACCCAAAGCCTTGCTTTCATAAAATTTGTACAGGTTTTCCTCTGATTGAATTGTGGGTTCCTTGCACAAAAAATGGAAACTTACTTTTAAGACTTGAAATCTCTCTCATATTCACTGAAGAAAACAAATTAGATATAAGTCAGAAAATTTGGAAGTAGCAAATCCTAAATCCTAAATTGAAGGAGGTCTAAATAGCCTAACTAATTTTCAAAACGATTGACAAAACGCGGCTACCAATGCTTGGGAGCATGCAGAGTGTGGCAGTCACCTGACCTGGTTTCAATTTGAGGATTAAGTGTGTAGCGGCGGAGACTATCCAACAATCTGGAGACAGTCAATGAGAACTCTGTGTGGGCATGACCATCCCCTGAGAATTCTGGGAAATGTGGAAATTCCCTCTTGTAGTCAGAGACACCATCTTCCTCAATTCACTCCCTTGGAGACACTTGACTGAAAAGACTGGCTCTGGAGAGACATCCCTGAGGAGAAGCCATGTTAACCTCATCTGGTATGGCCAGAAACCCAGAGAAGCGCCACGGAGACTCCTGCCAATGCAGAGATGCTCCCGCCATCACTGGATCCAAAGACTTTCTACTCTCTGGCTTGAGGTCATTCTACGTTTGAGCTTATTATTGCACATGTCTTGTGAGTCTCAAGAGGACCTAGAGATTTTTTTATTGGGCTTATGGACTAAATCAGACTTATAATCTGGAACTGCACTGGATTGGGAAACTTTTCTTCACTTTCAATTGCTCTTCTATATAAACCTTTTCCTCAGATACACAAATATGTTTATGAATTTTGTTTCTCTCGTACACCCAAACGAACACACAGGAGGATCTGGAAAGATGGTACCCAGGGGGAGAATATCAACTATAACTACCACTGCGTGAGACAGATAACATAAGTTAGGGACTGAAATTCTAGGAATTCACATGTACACCTGGACATTTCAGTACTCCAGGAATATTTGGATTCCCCCAACCCTCGATGTTTTAATCTGCAGAGAAGGCCAGAGAGCGTGGCATAGTGGTGAGTCCATATGATCCTCTCACCGCTAACACTGATACCATCCAAGATGAGGTGCTTTCCCATTTTCACGTATGCCCACCTCTCACCTTCCCTTTAAAACCCTTGGTTCAACTACTGTCCTATTGCCCGTCCTTCTCTGACCCCTGGAAATGCTGCATGGTTGGACAGGGCTCAGGGCCCATGGAGCAGAATCTCCATATGTTGAAGCGGGACACGTGGTTCTCCCTCCTTTCCTTGCATGAGTTCAGATCCAGAAGTCAAAAGATAGAAACTCCCAGCTACCTTGACAATTTTCATCTGGAATTGAAACACTTGCAAGATATTTGTACAGCAGTTTTGACAAATGGAATACCTCCTTTTAGTTCCTCGCTGCTTTTTCTAAGATGGTTGTTTACAGAAGGAAGCAAAATGACAAGCCAAGCATTTCTCCATTTTCTGTGATGTTTTCTCTGGTTCTTCTAGGATTGAGTTGAAATCTATGCTGAAATACTCAGTGCTTGATCTTCACCAATATTTCTTTAATTTCCTTTCGATTTTGGCGAGTCAGGTTCTTTCATCTCCATATTTCTTATTGTATAACTGTTGATCTACTTCTTTGCCTCAATCTTCTTCCTACAGACCACTTTCTTGGATTATTTCAACATCTTACAGATTGAATAGCTCTATTGAAGTAAAGCCAATACTCTTTTTCAGACTGTAGACCATGCAGTGTTTCTTGGTTTTATTTGAATGACAGATTCTTGGTCTGTATATATAGTCCACAGGAACACAATTCAATCTTCTGGAATTCAACCTTTTCAAAGCTATCCATAATTTCTTGAGATTCACATGACTTAGTGCCTTTTCCTGGTCCGTGTAACACAAGCAGACATCTTGTTGGTATTCTCTGCTGAGAATCTAATTGAGATTAGAGAATCTAAGAGAGATCAATCTAATTCAGCACAGTAATGGTATCCCCAATCCGTGTCTGTTTCTGAATCCAGATTCATTACCTGGCTGTACCCTCTCCATGTACTCTAGAGTGCTCTTTAAATATTAGATTTGCAATATACGTTTATGCACGTGCATTTCATATGTAAACTTGTCTCTTTCCTAGTTTAATATGCAATCAATGGCAGAATCCAGAGCACAACTTCGCCTGTATATTAAGCACAGGGAAAGCACTTATACTATTGATAGACATTAGTTGGGTAAATCAGTGCTGCCAAATTCCTATGTGATGACACTCAAATGATCTTCCCGAAGAGCATTGACTATATACACCATTCAGAAAGAAGGGGCTTGAACAGTCACTTGACATTTTGGTTACACTTACACTGTACACCTGCACATTCTTCAAAATGTGTTGCTTGATTTCATTTAAAGAGTTCCCATGTGTCTCTCATCTTTCTTCTTCTTCCTTTTCCCTTTGTTTTGAAATATCTTCCTATTGCCCTTCACAAATTGTGTGATTTCACAGGACATTCAGGTTACTGGTAATTTTATTAATAATTCCATATTCTTGGAAAAGATTTCAAAAGATAGATTTTTGTTCATTTCATTTTATTTTGTGGATATGGTACCCTCTTCTTTATCATCTCAATATATGACTAATAAGAATTTTATCAAAAGGATAGAAACATTTCACTAGTGTAGTAAAGGAATTTCAATAAATTGGCATATTTATGAGTCAAAACAATGCATCTATCAATCAAAGTGCTAATCCCAACAAGTTCAGATCAATTATTAGTGTCATTTCATCAGTTTTTTTCTTCTTCTCCATATGTTGATGAAAATGAAACTCACCTTTGTGTCCTGTGTCTTCCTCTGGGGTAAAAATAGGGGAGGGGAAGAATTTATTAAAATTATGAGGAAGATGATTTACAAATGAAGTAACAGAAATTCAATTGCTTTGTGTAGGATCACAATTATTTTCAAAATTCAATATCATAATACACAAAGCCTTGCTTTCATAAACTCTGTACAGGTTTTCCTCTGATTGAATTGTGGTTACTTGTTCAAAAAATGAAAACTTACTTTCAGAAATTACAGTCTCTCTTGTATCCACTGTAAAACAAATTAGATGAAAGTTAGAAAATTTGGAAATAGTCACAGGGTGCAAAAATTCTATTAAATACTAAATTGAAGGGGTTATAAATAGTTAACCTAATTTTTGAAATGGTTGCTAAAACCAGGCTAACAACGTTTGAGAAAAAGAGAATGTCGCAGTCTCCTGTTCTGGTATCAGTTTGGGAATTAAGAGTGTAGTGGTGGTGTCTAGGCTAAATTGGAGATAGCCAATGAGACCTCTGTGTGGGAACAGCCTTCTCCTGAGAATTCTGGGAAATGTGGTACTTTCTTCTGGAGGCAGGGACACTGACTTTCTTGCTTCACTCCCTTGGTGACACTTGAGTGACAACGATGGCTCCCTGTGAGACCTCCCTGAGGAGAAGCACCATGAACCTACCCTGATGTGGCCAGAAAGCTGCACCTAGAGAAACCAGGTGGGAACTCCTGCCAGAGCGGAGATGCTTCCACCACCACTGGATCCAATGACTCTCTACCTTCTGACTTGAGGTTGTTCTGCATTTGGTATGGGTTATGTTCTGCATTATGTTCTGCATGGGTTTTATGAGCCTCAAGAGGACTTATAGATTGGTAATACACATGTGGATTAATATTGGTCTTATGACCTTGAACTGTATTGGGCTGGGAAGCTTTTCTCAATATTCAATTGCTCTTTTATATAAACCTCTTCCTTAGATACATATGTGTATTCATGAATTTTGATTCTCTAGGTTACCCAGACTAACATGCAGGGGGAGCTGGGACAATAGTGCCCAGAAAGAATATCTTGACGACAGCTCTTCCTGCCCGAGGTGGAGATCATCGGGGATTAACTAAAGTTCTAGAATTCAGATGCACAACTAGGATTTACGGTACTCCAGAAATATTTTGAATTGCTCCCCCCCCCCCCAGCTGTTTTACCTCCAGTGAACTCCACAGAGCTTTGCACAGTTGTGAACACAGCTGACACTTTCACCCCTAGCATTGATACCATCCAGGTTGAGAAACTACCATTTTCACCTGTCCCACCTCCCGTTAAAACCCTAGGTTCACCTACTGTCCTATCCTCCATTCATGTCTGACCCATAGAAATGCTGCGTGGTGGACAGGACTCATGGCAGCTGGAGCAAAATCTCTATAACTCTATGCAGGTGACCTGATCCTCCCTCTTCCTTGAAAGTGTTCAGCTCTAGTGTTCACTAGATAGAAATTACCAGCTACCTTGACAAGTTTCACCTGGGAAGAAAACACTTCAAAGATATTTGTACAGCTGATTTGCGAATTGAAATACCTCATTTTATTTCTTCACTGCTGTTTCCAAAAGCATTGATTGTCAAACCAAGTCAAATGATAAATCAAGCTATAAGGAATTTTGTTCTTTTTTTACATTGAGTTGTATCTATGCTGCAAAACTCAGTGTTTGATATTCATCAATGGTGCTTCAATTTCTTCTGGATTTTGGGAAGCCACTTACTTTAATCTGCAGATTTCTTGTTGTACATAAATATTCCTCTAATTATGTTGCTGCATTGTACTTCATATAGATCAGTTTCTTGTACTATTTCAACAACATGCAGATTGACTACCTGTATTGAACATGCAGCCAACCCTCTTTTGCAGATTGTAAATCATGCAGTGTTTCTTAGTTTTATTTGAATGATGGCTCCTTGGACTATATTTCCCAAGAACAGCAAGCAATACTCTGGCACTCACATTTTTCAAAGCCATCCATAATTTGTTAGGATTTGCATAATTTAGTGCCTTTGCCTGGTCAGTGTAACAGAAGCAGACATCTTGTTGGTATTTTCTGCTTTTAGTGAGATAAATCTAATTCGGCACAGTAATGATATCCCCATTCTGTGTCCACTACTGAATCCAGTTTTATTATTTGGGGATGCTCTCACAGTGTACACTATAGTGATCTTTAAATAATAGATCATCAATATATATTTACAAATTTTATTTCCTACAGAAACACATTTCTCTTCAAATTTAATATGCAACAAATGATGGAATCCAGAGTATATCTTTGCCTATTTATTAAGAACAGTTTTATTATCAATATGCGTTACTTGGGTAAATAAGTGCTGCCAAATTCCTATGTTGTGATACCCAATACTCTCCACAGAGAACACTAATAATATTCAACATTCAGAAAGAATAGCCACTGTCTTGATATTTTTGCTACACTTACACTATACACCTGCACATTCTTGAAATTGTTGCTTGAATTTCTTTAAACATGTCTTATGTGTTTTCCATCTTTCCTCTTCTTACTTTTCAATTTCTTTTGAGACATCTATTTCCTTTGCCCTCCATGTAATTTTTGATTTCACTGGAGATTCAGGTCACTAGTAATTTTATCAATAATTCTGTATCCTTGGAAAAATCTTTGAAAACAATCCTTCATCCAAGATAAACTAGCGTTCATTTAATTATTTTTTATGAATGTATGTACCCTTTTTATCATCTCAATATATGATTATTAAGAATTTGAGTAAAAGGAAAGGAACATTTCACTGATGTAGCAAAGGAATTTCAAAAAGATGGCATTTTTATGAGTCAAAATAATATAAACATAAATCAGTATGCTAATCCCAACAAGTTCAGGTCAATTCTGAATATTGTTTCCTCAATTATTTTCTGCATATGTGGATGGAAATGCTACTCACCTATGTCTCCTATGTTGGAAGTATGTATTAAATTTATGGTGAAGACAATTTACAAATGAAGTAACAGAAATTCAATTCCTTTATTTAGGATCAAAGTTATTTTCAAAATTCAATGTCAAAATTCAATTCAATATTAATTTTCAAAATTCAATTTCAAAATACCCTGCCTTGCTTTAAAGTACCCAGTACATATTTTCTTCTGTTTGTTTTATGTTTGTTTGTGTAAAATATGAAAACTTACTTTCAGAATTGAATGTCTCTTTCCTAGTCACTGAAAAACAAATCAGGTAAAAGTTAGAAATTTTGTAAGTAGTAACTGGGTGCAAAAACTCTATTAAAGACTAACTTGAAGAGGCTATAAATAGCTTACCTAATTTTCAAAGTGATTGATAAAACCAGACTAATAATATTTAGGAGAGAGCAGAGTGTAACAGTCACCGAATCTGCTGTCAGAGGAATAATAGTGCAGGGGTGAAGTCTAGTCTAGTTTAGTCTAGTGTAGGGGCTTGACCTCCTGAGAATTCTGGGGAATGTGGAAATTCCTTTTTTAGAGACAGAGACACTGACTTTCTCATTTCACTCCCTTGGAGGCGCTTGAGTGACAAGGCTGGCTCCCTGTGAGACATCCCAGAGGAGAAGCCACATGAATCTACCCTGATGTAGTCAGAAAGATGAACCAAAAGAAGCCACATGGAGACTCCTGAGAGAGCTGAGATTCTTCCACCACCACTGGATCCAATGACTCTCCACATTTGCCATCATTGCATGTGTTTTGTGAATCTGAAGAGCATTTATAGATTGGTATTGGACTTGAAGGCTAATACTGGTCTTACGACTTTGGACTGTACTAGTTTGGAATGCTTTTGTCAATGTTAAATACAATTGCTATTGTATTTAAACCTCTCCCATATATACTTATGTGTGTTTATGAATTTTGAGTCTCTAGGCTACCCAGACTAACACACAGGGGGCCTGGGAAGTTAGTACCCAGATTGGATATCTTGACAATAACCCTCCCTGCCTGAGAAGAGACAATCAGGTAGAAATTGAAATTCTAGGAATTCAGATGCACAACCAGACTTCTCTGTACTTCAGGAATATTTTGAATTCTCCCTCACTCCTTGCTATTGAATTTCCACAGAGCTTCACAGTTTTGACCAGTGGTGAGCCCAGATGGCCCTGGGCACCGATCCTATCCAGGATGAGGAACTCTTTCATTTACACCTCTCCCCACACTCCAACCTCCACTTACAACCCCTGTTTCACCTACTGTTCCATCCTCCATCCATCTCTGACCTCTAGAAGTGCCGTACGGTAGAAAAAACTCATGACAGGTGAAGTTGGATATTCATAGTTCCATGTATATGACAAGATCCTCCCTCCCCTACCTTGTATGAGTTCAGCTACAGTGGTCACCCGATAGAAACTCGCAGCTACCTTGACGACTCTCACCCTGAATATACCTGAATAACAAGAAGGGGACCTGCTTCTGTAACTACAGACCTGAACTCTGTGTGCATTGAAATGTTGTTGTTTCCTAAATATTTTCTTCTGTGAAAAACAAAAATAACACGTCCTTGAGCACCAAGACTTAGCAGCTGTTTCTCCCTCAGCTCAGAAACTTGCCAGTTCAGGGACTTACTTAACCTGCTCATGACCTCCATCTGCTTAGAAGTCTTTTCCCTTTGAGCCTCCATTTTTATAGCCTATTTCCACTTTGAACCGTAGCATGGAGGGCAGATAGAGGGCTGTGCTATGGAATCCTGATACTACTCTCCTATCTACAGTGTGACCTTTTTTTTTCTTCCTGAGAACAGGGATGTAGTGTGCAGCCAAAATAAATGACTATGCCATACATAAAATAACATGTCTCCACTGTCCCTAGTTTATATCTAAATATTTCCTTTGAATATTTTCTCCATATAAGAATGATAAAGAAACTCACCTTTTTGGGGGGGCATAACTGCCCTCTGGTGGTCGTGGGAGCTACCCCACCTTGCTCCCAAGAGAGCTGCTATTGGATTTGGACCACCAAGCCAATGGGCCGCAGGTCTGCGCTCAACCACTATGCCATTGGGGCTAAGCCTGAAACTCACCTTTGTCCCTTTTGTCCTCAGTTTTGTTTTTCTCTGAAAAACAAAAGTGGAAGAATGCATTAAAAATAAGAGGAAGACAATTTACAAATAAAGCAAAAGGATTTCAATTGGTTAATATATAAGCAAAGTTACCTAACTATTCTCATATGTATATACATATGTATATTATTTTTTATTTTGTTATTGTTCACTGAGCTGAAAGTGACACTGGTGGAGTACAAAATATACTCTCCACTAAGCCTCCCACTACTATCTCAAGACCCGATGCTCTCCGATATTCAGATAAAAACACTTTCACAGAAACTAGCAAATACAAGCCAAATATCTCTGGTTCAATTTATTAAAAAATCACAATATTTAACCCAAAGACTGACTATGATTACTCCCACCACATAAACCTATGCCTGAACTCCTATGTCATATTTGTGCTATCCACACAGTTCTGTCAGTCCTTCCTCATATCCACAGAACAGATTACTAACTCCAATCTGATCTCGCTCCTATAAATCTAGTAGCCAACCCCCCCAACTCAACACAGAGCCTATCACACTGCATAAAATCTATAGCTATGCCACACAATCAACAGCCAACAGAAAAACAATAGTGAACTACAAAATCACAACCCAAGCACAACAGCCAAGCCAACCATCCAAACAAATCAAGATAAACTAAAGTCAACAACTGAAGATTACCCCAAACCCATTGAATATATTTTTAAAGTATATGAATGCCAGTAAGAGAATAAAGAAGAATGATAATTAGGGTCATATAAGAGCTAACCTTGAAAACAAAGGAAGAAATTGAAATACTAAGAACCTCACACCCAAATGATATCCAGAACCCAATTAGTGAGATAGAAAAATTTTAAAATATGGTACAAAAACTTAGCAGTAAAGGAAAGTAGATTTAGTGAAGTTGAAGACAATGATGTAGACTTCAATAAATGAGGAAAAAATCAAATTAAAAAAAAAGAATCTCAAGTAAATCTGAGGATGATGTGGAATCCCATGAAGAGAAAAATATGTATACCTCACTGGAGTCTTGGAACATGAAGGAACACACAAACAAACAAATAATGGGAAATCATGGGGGAAATGTCTCAAATATCACAAAGGTAGAGATGAAAACCATCCAGGAAGCAGAGAAAACTACAAATAAATTAAACCTAGAAAAAGACGAGAAAACATCAAGACTTTTAGTATACAAATTATCCAACTTCAAGAAAAAAAGAGATAATCCAAAGATGCATTAGAGAGAATAAAATACTAGCCTAAAACGTAAACAGATAAGAATAAGATCAGAGTTCTCTGTAAATAGTATGGAGGAAAGGAGGAAATGGAGCAACCTATTTCAAAACTTGAGAGACACAAATTTCCCACCAAGAAACCTATATTGAGCAAAGCCTTCCATAGAATGTGGAAAAATAAAACAATTTTCAAAACAAAGGAATTTTTTATAGAATTTGTAGAATCATTATCAGAATTACAAAAATATTAAACAAATTCTTATAGTCAACATATCAACAATGACAGTATGCAAACAAAAGGGTGTAACCCCACCCAGAAGTCAACACACTGAAAACAGTACCCCAAAGAATATAGATCTAGAGGGGAAATGAAGATATGAATGAACTTCCCACATCCCTCATCCCATACACCCCCAAAATGAGGAATTAAAATAACAAACACAAATAATACAAGATGACAGCAACTAATGAACATTTAGAATAATTGGCACTGAAGTCAATGGAATAAATTCATCAATCAAAAGATAGAGAGTAGCAAACTAGATGAGGAAAACAATCCAGGAATCTGCTGTTTTCAAAAAGTACACCTTAAAATCTCAAACAAAAGCATAATTAGTCAAAGGATGGCAAAAACTTTCCAAGCTAAAGAAAATGAAAACCAAACCTAAACAAAACAAAACCTGGAATGACAATATTAATCTGCAACAAAATAGACAGAAAGTAGATGACATAATGATAGACAATGTGGCAGTCATGTGTTTATGTTAATTTTATGATTGAAATGTAGGAGTGCAGTCTAGCCTGTTAATCTGGAGATAGCCATTGAGTAGCTGATGAGGCCTCTGTGTGGGCATGGCTTTCACCTGAGACTCCTGGGAAACCTCACGATATTTCCCTTGTGAAGATGAGAAACTATCTTCCCAGTTGTTGGGAGTTAGTTTGAGAGACGATTAATCATGGACAAGACCAGCTGGCACCATTCGAGGAGGCTGAAGTAGCTAGTGGAGAGACCACATGGTTTTGCCCTGATGGAGCTGGACCTCTGAGGCTGGGGCAGACATGGAGGCCTCTGCCAGTGATGAGTTGCTTCTGCCACCACGAGATGCTGTTGATGGACCCTGAGCCCTTGGAGCGAGGAGCCATGGAGAGACCCCTCTCGGTGCTGGGACTCTGCACCCATTGACCTGTGACTTTGTGAGTTGGAAGGAGACTTTAAGGACTGATTTCGGGCATTTGGGTTAATATCGGACTTGTGACTTTGAGCTGGACTGGGCTGGGATGTTTTCTCAATGTCCTGTTCCTCTTGAATATAAAACCATTCCTTATATTCATATGCATGTCTTTGAAATTTGTTCCTCTAGTCTACCAGGACTAACACAGACAAGAATGGATATTACATAATGATCAAATTATTAATAGAATACAAACACATAACCTTAATGAACATATATGTACCCAACTAAAATCACTGGGAATACATTGACCAAAATCCTTAAAAAGATGAAAAGACATATCATGAGATCAAAAATAATTGTATGAGATTTCAATACAACCCACTCAAGAGAAGATAATCAACAGAAAAGAAAATGAAGCACTGAATAACAAAATCAAACAACTCAATTTCTTAGACATTTATAGAGTTCTTCAAACATCATCCAAAAAAATCCACTCTCCCCCCCAACATACTTAGCACATATTCTAAATTAGATCACATGCTGTTCGGTAAAGCATGTCTTAAAATTTTCAAACATGGGCTGAGCCCTGGTGATGTAGTGGTTGAGTGCGGGACTATGGCCCATGGGCATGGCGGTTCACATCCAGCAGAGGCTCTCCAGGAGCATATAGAGATTATTTAAACCATCTCAGATCGCTATAAATGCTATAAAACGGGAAATCAACAATAGAATAAAACAAACACATAAAGACAAACACTGGGAGACACAATAATACACTACTCAAAAAAGAATAACCCAAATAAGAGATGAAATTAGAAGACTGATAGAAGCCAATGAGAATAACACAACAAACCAAGACTTATAGAACACAGGAAAAGCAGTTGTCAGAGGTCAGAATAAAGCAATTAATGCATACATTAAAAAAGAGGACAGTTTTTAATACTCCAAGAACATATCTCCAACAATTAAAACTGAGTTAGCAGCTTAACCCACTCCCACATGAAAAAATAGCATTTATAAAACCACACAAAAGTTGAAATATCTAGGAAAAAACCTAAGCAAAGAAACAGATGAGCTGTATAGAGAAACTAGAGAAAATTATTACAAGAAGCAAGAAGACCTACACAGAGGGAAGGGTAATCTGTGTTAATGGAGAGGAAAACTCGATATTGTGAAAATGTTATCTACAAATCCAATGCAATCCCAATTCATGGCCATACATTAATTATTCTTTGAGGAAATGGAAACACCAACTACCAATTTTATATGGAGAGGAAAGAAACTCAGGATAAGCAAAGAACAACAAAGCAGTTGGTCTGGCATAAGTCGCTGAAGTAAAAGCATACTCCACAGTCATAGC
>PVJH01032558.1:0-22524 GCA_004026705.1 Nesogale talazaci | reverse complement strand
ATTTCACCGTGCCTAACCGTCCCCGGTTGTGTGTGAGGGGGTTGGGGAGGTTGGAGGGGGGTCCCTCCCCGCACTACCTGGCCTTACCCTTGTCTCCAGCCAAGAATGGATGCCTGTCTGCTGCAAAGCAGATTCTGTAAAGTGATATTTTCCTCTTCTAATCTCAGAAAAGCCGTCTGACTGGTTCTGAGACTCCCTGCAGGCACTGTTTTCAGGCTACACGTTTGCAGGGTGGCGTCCTTCCCTGACGAAGTGAGTGTGGTGGGGCTGTAGAAAATCACTTACACAGGGCCATGGCTTTTGTAAAGATTCCCGGTCCCTCTGTGTGTTGCTCTAGTTCTCTCTCGATGATTGGATTGGTGTGGGGGGGGGGGGGGTTGTTCCTAGAGTCATCCAGCCTGGTACCAATCAGAGGTCATTCCATCCGTCTTGTGTCCACACGTGTGTGACTCTTTTCACTGTCTTTTTAGTATAACAAGCAGGATGTTACTTGAAAACTTTCTCATACCCATGTCCTTGAAAAGACACAGACCTGGCAGTCGTTTCCTGTGTGAAGAATACTTACACAAAAGGCTGTTCTTTGGGGTTCATCAAACCAGCTATGTGTCTCCCAAGAATGCTGAGTTCAGAGGTGAGCAGCCCTCTGACCTTCTGCGTGTGGGACTCCTGGTGGCTTTGGACAGGTTCCTTCATGGGGGCTCTATGGTTCCATTCCATGTTCTGCTTCTACCTGAAGCAGATTGTGAGAGAGTCTTTCAGTAAAGACAGTAGATTCTACTAACAGAGGAGCAGTGCTGAAGAAAATAAACTTTGCGTGGACAAAAACCTTTCAGCGTGATATTTTCTGTCCCCTCCCAAGACCAAAGGTCTCTCGTGAGCTCATGAAATTTGAAACTCAAGGATCCATTCCTATTCTCATATTGTATTCCCTGTGGCCGGTTTCACACCCAGCACATTTAAGAGGCTGGGAATATGGGGTATACTTTTAGCCTGTCCGAACCTTTCTTTGGCAGGGGGAGTTGTTCTTTAAAAACAAAACAAAACAGACAAACAAAAATTTATAAAAAGAGCCATTCAAATAGAAAGTACATGTTTAGAAAATAATGATGGCCACAGATGTACCAATATGCTTGATACGATTGATGTCTGGATTGTTGTCAGAGCCCCCAATAAAATGATCTTTTAATTAAAAAGAGCCATCAACGCTCTCATTACTATTACTGTACCTTCCTTCCTTCCTTCCTTCTTCTGTTCCCCTCCCTTCTTTTTTTCCTTTCTCTCAAGCTTTACACCAATAGCCTCTCTCTTGTGCTTGTCGGGTCAGAAATTCAGTTCCTCTTAAGCAAAGATGCATTTCATAGGCTTTTAGAAAGAGAAAGTCCTTGTGGCTACTGAAGCTCGGGCCTTTAAGGAGTTCTCCCCCCCCCACCCCCACAGTGTGTCCCCCAACCCCAGGGAAGAGTCCAGCTAGAAGGAGAAAGGATCCCATAGCGCAGCAGGGAGACTGTCCAGAAGGAAAAGGTTGTGCAGCCTCTAGACCCCAGCCCCCTCCCACCATCAAGCCCCATAAAACACTGGCATTAAAGGGACTGGGGGTGGAGGGGAGGAGATGGGGTACAAGTTAAAGGTCTGACTTAGAGTTGGGGTTTCAAATGAAGCGCTGAAGGGACCGTGTTTCCCCATAATGTGTTTCTTCTGCTTCTGGACCGTCTAGCACATCCCGCCTTTGAGACCCGAGCTGAGATGAGCTTAGCACATTTTCCACGGCTCCCAGCCCACAGTTTCATCTTTGGCTCTTACCATTTGGCCCAAGTTCAGCTTCTCTCCAATGCCTGGCCTTCTGGGAAGACACCATTGCCTGATCTTTATTGCTCTTTTCCCACGCTCCATTATGCAGCATGATATCTGCCTCTGGATTTATTTATTAGGACTCAGATCCGTAATAGACAGCCCAGCCTTCCATTCTGACAGGGTATCTGTGTAGCAGAACGAATGAGAGAGAGGCGCTGACTGCCATTAAACAGCCACACCAGGCCAGCGCCCCAAAGGGAAGGGCGGGAGGCTTGCTTGCAAAAGAGTGAGCCCTGGGGAGGCCCCCGGAGCCAAATTGCTTTTTTAAAACTTCACACTCACAATCCAACAGCCCAGACAGGCGGCCAAAAGCAGCTCTCTTGGGGCAGTGCATCTGCAACTGGTAACCTCGCACATACATTTCTGGACCTCTAATTTAGGACGCCCGCTTGATGCATTTTTGTACCGATCATTTTCCCTCACCTGAGTGTAATCCACTGGTTCAGATCCCCCGAGCAGCATTTCATCCAGGACAAAGTGAAAAGGGTTGGGAAAGAAGGTGACATGCAATCAGGAAACACAGGAGCCGGAGAACCACCTGGGTGGATAGCCCATTGGGATGAATGGGATGGAACAAAATGTGGGCAGATTGTTGAGTGTAAAACGGGTGGTTTGTCCTGTAAGTTATCATTCAATTCACAATAAGACCTTTAAAAAAAAAGAAATGATCATTTTACCTATTAACCTTAATTAATTAATTTACTTATTAGTGTTGATTTCATCCAATATATTTGTTATTCTTGGGGGATATGTGTAAGCAAGCTACAGACCTAGCATATATATTTAAACACAACAGCAAAGAACAGGTAAGACTTTTATAATGGTCCATAACTCAAATGATGTTAGAAAGTATCTAATGTGAGGGGGGCAGGGCAGGGGGAAGCGGAGAGGGGAAGGGATGAGAAGCTGATGTCAAGGGCTCAAGTGGAAAAGCAGAGATTTGGAGAATGATGACAACAGCAGGCTCATGTGAAGGGGTTTGGCACAGTATATGTATGCATGTATTGTGATAAGTGATGTACAAGACCCCAATAAAATTATTTTTTAAGTATTCAGTGCAAAGCACCCCCCCCTGCCCAATGTGTACTCATTTCCACCATGCTGTTACCACTTTGAATAGTCTGATATGCTTTCAATAGTTCTATTTATTTTCACTTTGCTACTTAAATAAAATCAAGTAAAGCTTTATGTGAGAATAATTTTAGGCACACAGACATCTTGCCATGACCCAAGGAAGCTCTTGGATTCTCCTCTGTCATGACTGCATGACCCTCTCATGGTACATTTGTTAAGTGATAACTCCGAAACCAAAATTGGCCATGACAATGCACAAACCCCCACATTGTATCCCAAGGCTATGAGTCTTATTCTGCTCCAGGTACTACAGTTTGATGACTTGCCCTGCCTTCTTTGGCTCCTCTGTTGGTTCAGTGGCTTGGATATTTCCTGCTTTGGATGCCCTTGACAGTTTCCAGAAAGCCTGGCAATACTGTGACTTAAGTGAGCCGTTGCTAGCTGCTAGGTCAGTGGTTCCAACCCACCAGTCACTGTATGAACTGTATGAAAGGTTCGCAGCTTTGGGAAGGTTGAGAGTCACTCATCTATAATGGAACCTTCTCGGTGGTCACATGTCTCCCGGCCAGGCTTACACATTCTCAGAAAAAGCTCATCCACTTCCTCAATCCCTGGATGTTCACTCAGCCACTTTGGTCATGCTTTCCAACCTAACACCCCTACCCCCCCTCTGCATGGAAAGTAGCTTTTCTGAGCACCAAGAGCACAGCACTGTCTGCCCTAGAAAATGTTCTCTCCATAGAGGGGTCAGTGGTGTTGCCTTGGATTCTGCCTTCATCTGGATCCTAAATAAGAATGCGTGGGTCACTGGATGGTCACAGTTCAGGATGAAATACACCAGTAAAGCTTGGGAACTTCCTGATGGGAAAACAAACAAGCAAACCCAGAACTGTGGAGATAGTAAGATTTCATCTTACATACTTTGGACATGGTATCACGGGAAATTAGCCCCTGGAAAAAGACATGATGCCAGATAAAGCAGAGGGTTGTATAAAAGAGGAAGACCGTCAAGGTGATGGCTTGATACAGTGGCTGCAACAATGGGATGAAACACAAGAACAATTGTGGGACGGATGCAGGACAGGATGGTGTTTCATTCTGCTGTATGTAGAGTCGCTATGAGTTGGGACCAATGCATCTGCTTCTAGAACAACAACTGGCTCCCATGCTGTGGGGTTGGGAAATTCACTTTAGCTCCCTGGCACATCAGAATCGCCACTTTCCAATGGAGCAGGCAGCGTGAGTCCCCATCAGCGTGTCCTTCCCAAAGCTTGGTTACCTGGATTGGACAGAATGGCGATGGGTAGCTCTTGATGCCCAAGATGATGTGGTCTGAAGCCACTGCAACAGGGCTCCCTCTCTGTGTCATAAAGGGCTCACAGGGTGGTGAATAGTGGATGCCATGAGCAAGTGTGGACTCTGCAGCCATGTGTTTTTGCTTTCTTGTCAATGTCTACAAATAAACCATGAAAACACCATGACACCATGAAAGTAAGCCCACTGCCACGTAGATGACTCTGACCTGGTGTGTTATAGAGCAGAACTGCTCAGGAGGGAGAGGGTAGTGGGGGGGAGGGGGGAAACGAGGAGTTTATGTCAAGGGCTTGAGTAGAAAGCAAATGTTTTGAGAATGATGATGGCAACAAACAAATGTACAAATGTGCTTGGCATACAATGGATGGGTTGTGATAACAGCTGTATGAGCCCCCAATAAAATGATTTTTTAATAGGGTTTTCTTGTCTGTGATCTTTACTGAAGTAGATTGCCAGGACTTTATCCTATGATAAACCTTTTATTCATAGTCAGGCATACATCATTTGCTGACACCTACTCAGCTCACGCAAAACACTATTGTCTGATAAAACTGTATATATTATCTTAGGGGTTCATGGGGAAGGGGAGTAGGGAGGGAGGGGAAATATGAGGAGCTGATATCAGGGGCCTAAGTAGAAGGAGCATGTTTCAAGAATGATGATGGTAACAAATGTGCAAATGTGTTCGGCATACAATTGATGTATGTATTGATCGTGATGAATTGTATGAGCCCCTAATAAAATGATTTTTAATTGTATATGTGTTCTAGAAAGAAAGAAATATGATCTCTGAGTATAAAGCGGAATGCCGCAGCCAGTTGAGGCAATGGATAGAACTCGGATGCAAAAGTAAAAGTTGACTTTTCCAAAGTCTGGCAGCTCTGTTAAGACAGCGATAAAGATTAATCTCCATTACAATGTAACCTTCATTGTTGGTGAATTATTCCATGTTAATTTCTCAGTCCTCCCTTATTCTTCCAACATTGGAAGTGTTTCCTGGTCTCTGCCAAGTCAGGCACTGTGTCATAAAAAGCATGAAAAATATTGTTGTAAATGTCAGTACTACCTTCATGACTCATTAAAATCTTTCAAATACACTTGCCCAGGACCAAAATATACATCTTCAAGCCAAAGATCATATTATTCCTTGGCCACACCTTCCAGCAAGTCATCTCTCCTCTTCCACAAATGGCCTGAAGGAGAACAGGCGAGGAATGTGTTTGGGAGATGTTTTGGGTCAATCGCATCAAATAGTTGTGATGATTGAAGGTGGGTTTATGATTTTTCACTTCATTTCTGACAGACTGAAATGGCAGATGGATTTTTGTGGGGCAATCACATCACACTCCTCTTGCTTTCTTTGGTCAGGAAACTGGATGTTAGGGTGCCTACAAAGCATGGGCTATGGCAGTGTTTAGCAAACAATGGTTATTTCTTACAATTTCTGAATTCGGCAATTACAGACCTTCTCTTTCTTTCACATTTTTATAAAAAAAATAATTTTACTGGGGATTCTTACAGTTCTTATCACAATTCATACATCTATCCATGTGTCAAGCACATTTGTACATATATTGCCATCATCATTTTCAAAACACTTTCTTTCTACTTGAGCCCTTCATATCAGCTCCTCATTTTTCCCTTCTTTCCCCATCTTCCCTTCCTCATGAACCCTTGATATTTTTTAAAAAATCATTTTATTGGGGGTTCATACAACTCTTATTACAATACATACATACATCCATTGTGTCAAGCACATTTGTAGCCATCAACATTTTCAAAACAATTTCTTTCTATTTGAGCCCATGGTATCAGCTTCTCATTTTCTCCCTCCCTCCCTCCCCCACTCTCCCTCTCTCGTGAACCCTTGATAATTTATTTTTAAAAATTTCATGCCTTACATTGACCACTGTCTCCCCTCACCCACTTTTCTCTTGTTAATCCCCTGGCATGGGGAGAAGGACTGAAATATAGTACTGGGATCATGATAGTGAGGCGGTAGAGGAGAGAGGAAGCATTAAAGAACTAGAGGAATGCTGTATGTTTTATTTGTGCTATACGGCACCTGGATTGGTTCATCATTTCCTTGCGACCCTTCTGTGAGGTGATTTCCAATTGTCTACAGATAGGCTTTGGGAATCCACTCCAAATGCCTCCTCATTTACTGGTATGATTTTTTTTTTGGTTCTGGATCTTTGATGCCTAATAATTGATCCCATCAACACTTCATGATCACATATACTACTGTATTTATTTCACGTGGATTTTTTGCTTCTGAGCTAAATGGCTGCTTGTTTATTGTCAAGCCTTTAAGATCCCATTTGCTATAGCTTATAATAGCCAGGCACAATCAGCTTTCTTTACCACATCTGCGTAGGCACCCATTTTGTCTTCAGCAATCGTGTTGGAAAGGGGAGCATCATGGAATGTTAGGTTATTAGAACAGTGTTCTTACATTGAGAGAGTACTTGAGTAGAAACCCAATGCCCATCTGCTACCTTAATACTTAACATATAAATATATGTACATAGATCTATTTCCCTATCACTGTATATAAATATTTTCACATATATGTGTGCCTGTTTTTTTGTTTGTTTTGTTTTGTTTTGGGGCATCACTACCCTCTGGTGGTCATGGGAGCTACCCAGCGCTGATCCTGAGAGCTGCCACTGGATTTGAACCGCCAAGTCCGGGGGCCGCAGTCCCTCACTCAACCACTTACACCACCGGGGCTCAGCCCCGTGTGTCTGTTTTTATACCTCTACAAATGTCGTTTGACCCCTAGCTCTTTCTATTTTCTTTTACTTTCCTCCATCTCACTGTCATGTATGACTTTCATTCAGCTTTCATTAACTCCTCTTGGCTACATTGCACTTGGTTAAATCCCACCAGGCATCCTACACGCCCCTTGTCATTGATTTTAGATCACTTGTTAGTCCCTTGTCCTTGGGTTTGTTGACACTCCCCTTCCTTTCCCATGCCTCCCCTTCTCCTGTGCACCCCCCACCCAATTAACCATTGTTCGCATTGTTATCTTCTTGGGGTTGTTTATCCCACCTATCTCATCTAATAGACATGTAAAAACAATAACAAACAAACATAAAACAAAACCAATAAAAAAAAGAAAAAGCCTATAAATAGTTTCAGGTCTGTCCACCTTTATGAGTTTTTTCCTGCTAAGTGTGATGAGGTGCCACATCTTATCCCCCGAGTCAATAGTTGGGATTCCTCAAAGACTTCATTCCTGGGCTCCCCTTGCTGCTCTGTTAAATTCCCTTCGTGTTTCACCCTAGTGTGGTGAGGTCAGATCAAGCACAGTTCTCGCACTGTGTCTCCAGTGTTGTCCCCCTTAGCATTATGTTCAGTGAGAGACAATGTCCCTCGTGGTGGGGCAGTTCTATGGTCTTCTCTGTGCATTGTCTGCTGTGAGCAAGCATATCATTCTTGGGACTTGGTGGGTTCGAGATGTGTTCCACTCTCTCTTTCCCTCTTAGTTTGCTCCTATGTGCTCTTGAGTGGACGTGCCCCTCTCCCCAAGCTGGAGCTTCAGTGCATTCCTCTGTGCTGTCCTCTGTAGTGCATTCTTCTGGGGAAGGGATCCACATAGCTGAGATTGGGGCTGGTCCTGGAGACTTCTCTACTGGTTTGTTGCTTCATGCCAGTATGTTGCATTCACATCTTGGCACACCAGGTTGATATAGACCTTCTCTTAGTCATGAAAGCAAACTTCTGAGCGTTTGACCATTTCTGAGAAATGTCCGTAGTTTGTTTTATTGAGTAGACCATTAGTATGTTGAGTAGACCATTAGTTGATGGTAGGAGAGACTATTCTACTTATTATACAGGCCACCTCCATGACTACTGTCTGTTCTTTCCTCCACATCTCATGCAGAGCTCCTTGGCTGCCGCCATTAGTCTTTTCAATGTGAAAGCTCTAGTGAACTATATTGGTCAATGCTACTGAGATAGGTAGCACTTTGGTTCATTATTACACACCATCTACTTTTTTTAAAAAAACTGGATTACTTAGCTACTTCAAAAAGATGGAAAGAAATAAGAAGCCAAGCTATTTTTGATTGCAGACAAAAGAACATCTAGAACAAAGAGAATTTAGATCGATTGGTTGTACAGGAGAGGGGTTAAGCACGTAGCTCTAAGATAAAGCGACCAGATTTTAAGCAGGACACCATTGACTAGGGGGAAGGTGTGGTTCTTGATTAAAATTTTGTTCTATATGGAGCAACAAAAATTTTCATAGAATGCAAAAATAATATTGTAATATATTTATTTTAACTTTAAAATACCACAGGACATTGTTAAATTGTTAAAAAGCAGGATGTTTGGTCATCTTATTCTAAAAATCAGACTGCCGCCCAGGGTACTGGTTCTGTGATGTGAACAACTCCTTCCTTCCTGCTTCAATGTCATCATCTGTGTAATCCTAGAACTGCAAAAAGTGAGGATTGAGTGGGAACACATTTGTACATAGAAATGCCTGGTACATAATAAGTGCTACTACCTGGTGGAGCAGCTAGATATTATCATAGATACATTAGAAAGGCATTTGCCATGTTGGTTAGCAGAAGAGATGGGGAAATATCACCAGATGAATACTACATCAGAAGAAAACCTTGCAATCATTTTGCTAGTGATTTGTTTCTGTTCAGAAGTGTACCACCTACAAACTCTGCCTCCTTCCTTTGTTCACATATTTGAAATGAGTTTATATGTCATCGAAGTTTTACTTTTACTGATTGTGGTAATGATAGTACAATTCTTCTTGATATGATTGAATAATTGGATCATATGATTATTGTATGTGGATTATGTGCCCCCCAAAAAAACTGTTTAAAAAAAGGTTTACTTTTAATTTTGCTGTTCCTCCTTTTTAAAATCATTCAGACCCATATTTAGATCATTAGAGGAAAGAATCTGGAGGAATTATTTATTTATCTGTTTGTTTGTTTGTTTGTTTCAGTAAATGTGGGAACAGGTCCGGCATGCAGGGAAGTGAGAGCAATGAAGTCAACCAATCGTGCCCACAGGCTCCGGAGACCAGCTCAATGACACAGATCTAACTTTATCACAGTGTGTACAAGGCTTATCTATGCTTTATTAACCAATCAAAAAGCTGTTCACATCCTTCCTGGTTTCCAAACTCAGCCTTATAAGGTCACAGATTTGCAGCATGAAAAATGATAGGCCCACCCTGTGGTCTATGTAAATGAGGTGTTTCTGGCTGAGATAAATAAATGAGGGGTAGCTGACTGAACCAGCCCATCCAATTGTCTTACAGGACTAATTTGTCCAATCACATTACAGGACCAACCACCCAATTGCATTACAGGATCTCAGAGTCCAATTGCATTACAGGATCTTAGTGTCCAATTGCATTACAGGATGTTAGTGTCTAATTGCGATACAGGAGCTTACTGCCCAATTACATCACAGGATCTTAGCCACAGTATGGGGAAGCTAGAAGCATTCTGATAGGCTGTGTTTCAGAGACCGAAGTAGAAGGTTATCAGGTGAGCTAGCCTGGGGTCTTATTTACCTCAAGACTGGGTTTTTTTCCAGGGGTCATGGAAATGTGTGATACCCAGCAACTTTCACGTGACTCAAGACTAGAATATTCCAGGAGACTTGGAAGCGCAAGTTCCAGCTACCTAAGGGTGCAGATTACTACCCAGAGGCTTCAAGACCGCTCCAGGAGTCGCAGCAACATCCTGCGCTTTCTACACTTCTCCCCTAGATCCACAGGTCCTGCCAGGAATGCCCCCCACAAGGAAGCAGACTGTACTTAGTTACACAACCCATCTCAACAAATGAAATCAACAACAATATCCATTAGACCCCTCATACATGTGGCTCTCTTTCTCCCTTCCCCCTTCAGTCTCCCTCTCTCCTCAATATCCTCTCTCCATTTCCACCTCTGTCCCTGGCCTCCTAGAACCATCAAAGTCTTATCTTTTGGTGTAAAAACGACTGTTCTTTTTGTTTTCCCTTGCAGTCACGGTGTTAGGAGGAGGTCTGGTGTAGTGGTTATGCAGGTGTTCGGCTGCGATCTACAAGGTCAGCAGTTCAAAACACCGACTGGTCTGTGGGAGAAAGGCAAGGTTTTCTACTCCCATGGACATGATTGAGGTCTCAGAAACTTGCTCTGAGCCAACCTTGACCAGAGAGCAGTGAATTTAAGGGTGTTATTAAATATTGGTCTTTCTAAGAGTGACGAAATTGGCTAAGTATTCTGTTCTCTTGTCTGATCCATGTCTTGCAGTGCTTAAGAGAGGTATCATTGTTTTTTATTGATGCACAATATTGCGCTGTATGAACATACCGGTGTTTGTTTATCCCTTCCTCTGTAATCAGAGTTTGTGGTTTTTTTCCATATGGAAATGGCTACAATCAACTCTGCTTAAGTCTCCTGCAGAGTCATCAAAGGGACTTTCATCAGAAAATATTCCTTTTCCGTTGTCACAGAACAAGAAAGGCTCTTGCATTTTCTGTCTTGTGGGTCCGATGTGGCCACATGTTCCACCCATCGCTTACACAGAAGCGGCTGGAGTTGAGCCTGCATGGAGTCTCTGCAGTACCTGGAGTGACAAACCCCCAGAACAGAAAGAGCGCTTGAGTCCCCCCCCCACCCCCCTGCGTACAGAGACAAGGGCGGAATCAAGGTCAGAAGTTGAAGCTTAGAAGACTGGGGGGAAAGCAATCTGAAGTCTAGACAGTATATTAGCAGCGAGAGCTTCGTGTGCTGCCTCCTGTTTATAGGTGCTTTCTGCTGACGGTGGGGAACCTGAGCCAGCAAGCTTCCTTCTGCTGTGTCCTCAGCAGGGGCCCTGCCCAGGGGGCCCTTGACTGGTGAAGCTTGACAGGGGAAGCTGTCCTCAGAGGCTGGGAGCCAGGGGAAACGGAAGGGGAAAGGTGACCTGAGAGTGTCTCCATTGGGGATAGAATGTGAATCATTGCTCCCGGCCTGCAGCCGCTCATGGCGGCTCTGTACGTAACCCTTCCAGGTTGTTTCTCTCCCTTTTTCTTCAAAAAGCATCATAAAAAGGTACCAATAAGAGACTTTGTGGACCATCAAACCTCTTCCTGTATGTAATACTTCATTCTCTTAAGGAAAACATTTTGAGAAAGACTTCAATTTCCTCTCTCTCAATGAAATTTTCAAATAATTTTGATTAGCCTATTACAAAGTTGGCTGGTAGGAGCAAAAATTCTTTTCACTTTCCTGAAAAGCAATTAGCTATATGTTTCATAAAGCCATAAAAACAGCTATACTCCTTGTCCCAGAAATTCCATTGAGGGGAACTTATACTATGGCATAGATGTTTATATTGAAGAAGCTATCCACTACAGAATTATTTTTAATTATGCAAAATGGAAATAATTCAAACATGGCGCGGTGAGCAGTTCCAATTCACCAGCTATGCCAGGGAAGCACGGTGAAACATGTACAGCCTCAGAACACCCCCACTGTCATGTACAGCCTCAGAACACCACCACTGTCCTTCAGGGTGGCCAAGAGCTCAAACATTCAGCCAAGGAGATTTTAGAAGTCTACTGCACTGTGAATGTTAACCAGCCACTAAAAATATTCCTTCAAAAAGGATTATCTTTTTCTTTCTTTTTTAATCATTAAATCACTTTATTGGGGACTCATACAACTCTTATCACAATCCATACATCCATCCATTGTGTCAAGCACTCCTGTATATGTGTTTCCCTCTTCATTCTCACAACACTTGGTTTCTACTTGCGCCCCTGGCATCCCCTCCTTGTTTTCCCCTCTCCCTCCCCCCAATGAAGCCTTGATTGTTTATAAAATATTATTATTTTGTTATATCTTACACCATCCAAGGTCCCCCCATCACCCACTTCTTTGCTGTGCATCCCCCAGAGAGGAGGTCATATACAGATCCTTGCGGTGTGTTCCCCTTTCTCCCTCACCTTCCCTCCTCCCTCCCAGTATCGCTCTCAGGGATACTTCTGTCCTGGATTCCCTGTGTCTCCATCTCCCATCTGTACCTGTGTACATCCTGCAGTCCAGCTGGATTTGCAAGGCAGCATTGGGACCATGATGGGGGGTAGAGGGACCAGGGGAGTGGAAGCATTTAAAAGCTCAAGGAAAAGTTGTATGTTTCATCCTGGCTACGCTGCACCCTGACTTGCTCAGCAACTCCCCGTGACCCTTCTGTGAGGGGAAGTCCAGTTGCGCCCAGATGGGCTTTAGGTTCCTGCTCCACACTCCCCCACCATGACACGATTGCACTGAGATATAAGGCATGCTTTACTGCCCCAGACTTCGGAACCAAACAGAGATGGCTTTGAATTGCAACTGTGACCTGAGAAAAGGACTGCTTGCCCCATGGGGCAGGGCCAGGGCGGCAGGGTTTCCTTCTGCTGTGCACAGGGTGGCTGACAGAATCAACTTGACGTGGTCTAACCACACACACACACACACACACACACACACACAGCGCGATTAGACTCACCATGATAAGGAACACAAACCACTCAGCACCAGCACAGCCCTGAAAATCATAAAAATGGTAGTGATGATCAGAAAATTGTGACAAATATGGTGACCTTTGGGCACACACCCCCCCCCCCCCCCCAAAAAAAAAAAGAAGCAGACCTCAAGACAGAATATACAAAGATGTTTACAGAAAAATCCCTATCATACCAGGGGAGATGTAGAACAGAATTCAAATTCTCATGGGGACAAGGATGGCACACCTTCATTAAATTGCATCCTCTGGACAGGTGGTCAGGAGAGAACCAGGCCCTGGTGAAAGGGATAGTGCTTGGTAGAATAGAGGGGCAGTGAGAAGGAGGAAGGCCCTTGGAGAGATGGACTGACGCAGTGGCTCCAGCATTTGTGAGAACGGCGCAGAAGTGGGCAGGGTGTCCTCCTGTTGTGCAGAGGCTCACTGTGGGCCGGAGTGGACGGGATGGTACATAATGACATTGAGGACTGCTGGAGAAATAGGCTGCTCTGCCTGGGAAGGCGTAGAGCCAGAGTGTGCCTTAGAAGTGAGGATGTCCAGCAGGGAAGCCTATCAGCCCACATGGAAGAAGCACGCCAGCTGTGTTATCATGAGGTATCAGTGGGATCTGCAGTCAGGTATCACACCCCCCCCCAAATAAATTGAAGTGGACAAGGGATTTGGAATGGAAACCAAAAGGCCATCAGTAGACAATTAGCTCTCCCCCCACAGAAGGGTTATAAGGAAGGAAAGATTCAACCATGTGTGGTATAGCACGGATGAATCACACTGTTCCTGAACACTTCCTCTCCCTCCCTCCCATGACCCAGTTCTACCTTGCAAACATGGCTAGACCTGAGAATACACATTGGTAGAGACAAGACCTCTTACCATATGGAACTCAGGAACAGTATTAGGAGTAGTGATATTGTGAGAACAGGGGGAAGGTCAGTGAGGGTGAAGGGTGAGAAAGGGCGAAGCCATCACAAGATTGGATATCTGTCCCCTTCCCCCAGACCCTGAAGGGGATGAATAACAGAAATGTGGGTGAAGGGAGACAATGGACAGAGGGAGATTCTACAATAATGATGACAACAATATATAATTAATCAAAGACTCACAAGGGTGGGAGGGTGGGGAAAGGAGTGGAAAAAAGAGGAGCTTATACTAAGGGTTCAAGTAGAAATGTTTTGGAAATGGTGATGGCAACATATGTACAAATACTCGATACAATTGATGTCTGGGATGTTACAAGAGTCGTAAGAGCCCCCAATGAAATTATTTGTTTGTTCAAGCAGCAGCAGCAGCAAGGACGGTGAGACGTCATCTCGTGCACTTTGGGCGTGTTATCAGGAGGGATCAACCCCTGGGAAAGGATGCCAGGCTTGGTAAAGTAGACAATCAGTGAGACCTTCAAGGCCACGAATGACAAGTGGCTGTAGCAATGGACTCAAAGGTAGCAGTGGACATGGGAGGGCACATTCTGTCATCCAGTAGGTCACTGTGAGCGGGCACTTCCTTGACAGCACAAGAGTCACATGAAGGACACACGTCTCTATTGGGGGATAAAGGGCACTCCCGGAGATAGACTGACAGACCATTCAGGACAATTCACATCCAAAGTACGTGAGGAGGCTTTCAGCTGCTTGAGTCCTTGATATCAAAGCTCTGGGATCTGTTGTCTGTGGTTCCCCTGAAGCCCCCGGATCTGTAGATTGCTGTTGCATACTTGGTCTTGGGTTGTGGTTACCTAAGCCACCAGCTCTTTGTGTCCAGGGCTGTTTTACCCCATTGGAAGGAGTCTGTTTGATTAGGACAGTTTATATAACTGAAATCTGAGACTGAAGGAAGGAGTTGGCTGGACTTCTGGGTTGCCGTGGAGGGTGGGTTGGAAAAGGAAATGTTTCCTGAGTCAGAGGCTCTCCTATTCTGAGGCACTGAATTAGAACACATTGTCTGCAGCACCCCAATGAACCCCAGGAAGGAACAGTGTGAGCTAACCATCACTGAAACGGCTTTCATTCCCTCTTCCTGTCGGGTCCTTGTGCCCCCAAGCCTGTTAAGAAGATCACCCCATCAGCCCACACCCAACCAGTTTTCCAGCCCTCTTCTGTTTTCTAATGCTCAAACACATTTTCATAAAAGGCTTTGTGGGCAAGTTTTATATTTGTAAGAGTGGGTGTATGTGTTAGTCCGAGTAGACTAGAGAAATGAATTCCTAAACATGCCTATCGGTATAAGGAGGAGGTTTAGATACAAGAGCAATTGAACATTGAAAAAACATACCAGCCCAGTCCAGTTCAAGGTCCTAAATCTGGTATTAGCCCATGTGTCTGATACCAATCCATAAGTCCTCTTCAGACTCACGAAACACTTGCAATGGCACCAGGACAATCACTGGCCAATCAGTGGGTACAGAGTCTTGTGTTTCCAGTGGTGGTAGAAGCATCTCAGCACTGGCAGGAGTCTCCCTGTGGCTTCTCCAGTTTCCAGGGCTCGGGGTCTATCAGCATGCTGCCATGTGTCTTGTCAGCTGCAATGTCTCCCAGGGAGTGAACGGAGAGAATAGTGTCTCCTGACACCAAGAAAGAATTACCACATTTCCCATAATTCTCAGGAGAAGGTCATGCCCACACAGAGGTCTCATTGGCTATCTCCAGATTGACAGGCTAGATTCCACCCCTACACTCTTAATCCTCAAACTGACACCAGATTAATGACTGTCAGGATATACTTGCTGAAATTTTTTTCCTTTAAAAATAATTTCCTGGGCTGAGCCCCGGTGGCGTAGTGGTTGTGCGCGGGACTGCGGCCCACTGGGACGGAGGTTCAATTCCAGCAGTGAGGCTGGGCCTCCTACTCCCACCACCGGAGAGCAATGATGCCCAAAAAACTTAAAAAACTTAAAAAAAAAAAATAATAATTTCCTTTTTCTCCTTCCTGAAAATAAAAGATTGCTAGAATTTTAACATTCAAAGAAAACAGGGAGAGGATTTTCCTCTTTCCAAAGTCATGGAGGTACACTTTCCAGGCCTTCCTCCCACCCCAGTCCAGCCCTGCTCAGCCAAAACCCCATGCTGGGACTGCAGTCACTTTTGGTCGTGACTTCCATCCCCTCTGGACCTGGGGGCAGGCTCAACTCTCCTCTGTGATCCTCTGCTATTACCGTCCTTGGCCTCAATGTCAGTAAATCAGGGAAATTCTAAGTCCTCAGGGGAGGAGAATCGGGTCAGAACTCTCCGCTTAGCACTCTCTCACATTTCTGAGGAACGACTGGATATAGATCCAGACTCCCTCACACCCATGTTTCCATCCAGAACCTCTGTTCAGTCCTCCCAGGCAACGATCCTTCCAAACCACTTGGGGGCAACTCTGGTCGTGCCTTATGTTAAAAGGCGCAGAGGAAATATCAGATCACTTTTAATTGCATGCATCTTAATCAATGTATGCAAAGAAGATGTGTGGCAGTTAGTTTGTATAAGAAGGGGGTATATTCACAAATTCGTGTTCTGGAGATGGCAGTACATACAAACACGTTCCCCCCCTTTAGCTTACCTGCCAAGGTCTGCAGGCAGACCTCTCACTTGTCAGTGGCCCTCAGTCTCTGCTCCTGACTTCTTAGGGTCTCGATTAAAAAACAACTCAGTACCACTTGGGGTCAATTCTGACTCATGGTGACCTTGTAGGAGAGAGTAGAGCTGTCCGCGTGGGTTTCTGAGACTGCACCTCTTTACGGGATTAGCGGACCTCATCTTCCCCTCTGCAGGGAGACTGGTATTTTCATGGGCTAACTCAAAGTGGACAACCCATCTCCTCTGCTCCTGTGGGATCTCCACTAACCCTTCTTTTTCAGAGTCCCTTCCCATTTCAGAACCCCACCCCACAAAGAATTGATGGGCCAAATGTCACACTGGAGAAATTCCACACCTGTTGACATAGTTTACACACAGAGGTCTGAGTCGCTGATAGGACTGATTCTGCTAAGGAGAATTGCTTATGTCTTCTAGTGTAAGATCCACCATCTAGTGCATTTGTCAGTCATTTGAGGGGGAGGGGAAGGAGGAAAAAGCAAAAACACTAACACTGTACACACTAACAGGAAACGATTCTACGTCCAGGGACAGGACATGCACATTAGCTTTGAGAAAGATGCCAAGGGGACATGTGGTACTGTGAAAAGAGGGCTGGTTGGAGAGGAAGGTGCTCGAGTGAGACCCGTCCCAGGATCAGCCATGTAACCGCAAGCCAAATCATCATACCCACTGACCCTGAACTGATTCGGACTCGTAGTGACTGGATGGCCCAAAGCAGAATTGCCCCGTGAGAGGCTTTCCCGCCTGTACTCTTCACAGAGGCCGACTGCCACACCTTTCTCCGGGGGAGCAGCTGGTAGTTTTGAACTGAACTCCTAACTAGCAGGACATCTTTGGGTAATCATTGGCAACAAAATCACGTCTTTATGCCTCCATTTCTTCATCTGTAAGACTGGGGTGAGAATAGGAGCAATTTCAAGGTCACTGCAAAGATGAAAAGTTTTAATACGTACGGAGAACTTAGGACTGTTTGGTGATCAATTGGCAAATATTGTTATGCATCAGATGAGTTTTTTTCCCAAACCAATCTGAAGAATGGATACAGTTTCCCCTTAGAAAAATACACATTTATGCAGACACCCAACATGTACATGCAACTTTGGGGGATGTTTTTCAAGACTCTGTGAAGTCCCTTTCTACCACTGACCTCCTTGGTGGCATCTGGAGGACACTGTTTTGGAAAGAATGACAGCGCATTAGAGAGCCTTGGCTTTGGAGTCAGAAAGACTCAGGTTTTGACCCTGCCACACGCACCTGCTGTCTTTGTGGGTGTAAGCAAAGTCCCTTCAGTTCTAAGGCACAGTTCTTCACATATAAGATGGGTGTAATAACAGCAATACCGATTTCAGCAATACGTTTGGTTTCAGTTTACTCCAGGATGCTTTTGTGAGGATTAAGCAAGATAAACTGTGTTAGACACTTCCTGCAAGGAAATCCTGCATTATTTGGAAATGGGGATTATCGCATTGTCCCCTTCTGATTTCCAGTGACAAAAGAACTCAAGGTTCATAGTCTGGCAGCATAACCCTGAAAGTTTTACCTTTTAATACAAGTTAGGGGGGAGAGCAACAGTATCAATAAAAATTGCACACAAACAGCAAACATAGAGACAGGCTTCACAATTCTGAACACTTAGGAAACTGTTGTCCAGCTCATACTGACCCTGGGTACAGCAAAGGATAGTACTGCCTGAGCCTGAGCCCCTGCCCACTGCTACAATCCCTGTGCCATCCCATCTCTGCCTCTGTGGGGTTGACCCTCCACCTTCCCAAACATGGTATCATTTTCCAGAGACTGGTCTCTTCTGATAACATGTCTGAGATATGTAAGATGAAGTTTCACCATCTTCACTTCTAAAGAGCATTTTGGCTGTACCTTCTTCAAGACAGATTGTTTTTTCTTCTTTTCCTTCTGAGAGTCCATAGCACATTCCATATTCCTTGCCAACATCATTGTACAAAGGTATCCATTCTTTAGTCTTTCAGGTGCATTGACCAGTTTTTGTGTTCATATGAGGTGACAAAAAAAAAAGATACACTGGCTCTCTGGAGGATAGACAACAGAAAAGTGGGTGATGGGAGACATCAGGCAGCGGAAGATATGACAAAACAATTTGTAAATTATCAAGGGTTCATGAGGGAGGGAGAGCAGGGAAGGAAAGGAGAAAATGAGGAGCTGATACCAAGGGCTCAAGTAGAAAGCAAATGTTTTGAGAAGGGTGATGGCAACAAATGTACAAATGTGCTTGACACGATGGATGGATGGATGGATTGTGATAAGCCTTGTATGAGCCCCCCAAAAATGATTTTTTTAAATAGGCCAAAGGGAATTTTAAAAATATCCTGTCGAGTCAGGAACAACTTGGCTCTCAAAGTGACATTTTGTTTTAAAGAGGACTTTTGAAACAGGTTTGCCCATGTGATTTCTTTTCCTTTTCTTTTTCTTTTTTTCTTTTGGTTAAGCATTATTTTATTGGGGGCTCTTACAGCTCTCATAGCTCTCCATCCATCCACTGTGTCAAGCAGTTATGCCATTTGATTTCTTGGCTGCTACTCCCATGGGCATTGATTGTGAATCCAAGTAAGATGAAATCTTTGACAATTTTAATATTTTTTTCTAGATATCATGTTGCTGATCGGTCCAGTTATGAGGATTTGGGTATCTCCTTTCTGTGGAGGTGAAATCCACCTGAAGACTGTAGTCTTTGATCTTTGTTAGTGAATGCTTCAAATTCTCCTCACTTACAGCAAACTAGCTTATGTGCATATTGTAGGCTGTTAATGGATCTTCCTCCAATCCTAAGTCCATGGTCTTCACATAGCCCAACTTCTCCAATTATTTGTCCAGCTTGAATAAAACTGGTGAAAGGATATAACTCTGATACCTTTTCTGATTTGCTTTGTTTTGTGTTTAGGAATTTTGACTTTTCATCAGTCATTGCACATTTTCACAGAGATATTCAACTAATTTCTATGTTTATATTGTACATCAACAATTATTGAATCTTTCTTTTACTACTAGTAGTTTTCTTGTGGTTCTCTGGGATTTTTCTCTCTTCCCCCCCTCCCCCAACCCCAGGATTTTCTATATATAGGATCTATCATCTGCAAATACAGATTTACATACTTCATCTTTGCCAACTTGGATATTTTCCCATTCTCTTTCTTGCTTTATTGCTCTGTCTAGGACTTCCAATATGATATTGAATATCGCTATTGTTGTTAAGTGCCCTGTAAATGCAGTCTTAAAATAGCTTCACAGTTGTTATGTTTGAGCCTATTGCTGCAGCGACTGTGTCAATCCATCTAGTTGGGGTTCTTCCCCACATAGGAGAAGCCTCCCTTGAATCCTCTTGTATGAGTCATCAACTTCCTCCTGGTCTGCATGCAGGTTTTATATACGCAATGTCACCCATAATTTGCCATGATAAATGCAGCGGCATGCCTTTGCCTCCTTCTGTAACACAGAGAAGCATGGTATTCTCTGCTTTCAAGATCCATTGTCTATCAGTCATGGTATCTCTTGTTCTACATTTTTATCTGATTGCAACTTGAATTCCTGGTAGTTCCCTGTGGATGTACTGCAACCAGTTTAGGATTCTCTTCAGTAACGTTTATTTTAATTTTTTCGTTAGTCTGGGTAGACTAGAGAAACAAATGCATAGACACTCATGTGTATATAAGAAAGAGATTTCTATACAAGAGCAATTGAATATTGAGAAAGCATCCCAGTCCAGTCCAGACAAGTCCATAAGTCCAATATTAGCCCATATGTCCAACACTAACCTATAATGTCCTCTTCAGACTCATGAAATATATACAATGATGCGGAATGCAGGAGGATCACAGGCTAGTGGGTTGGAAGTCTTATGGATCCAGTGGCATTGTAAGCATCTCAGCACTGGCTGGGGTCTCCATATGGTTTCTCCAATTCCCATGGCATGGGATCTATCAGGGTAGTGTCATGTGTCTTATCAGTGTCTCTCAGGGAGTGAGCAGAGAGAAGTGTCTCCCACCTCTACGGAAGAATGACAGGATTTCCCAGGATTCTCAGAAGGCCATGCCCACACAGAGGTCTCTTTGGCTATGACCCCAATGACAGACTAGACTCCACCCCTTCACTCGTAATCCTCTCAAATTGTCACCAGATTATGTAACTATCACAATTGTTTAGGGATATTGTTCAATAACTTCTCTTTTCTATTGGATCTCCTTTCTTGGAATTCTTTTTTTAATTGTTTTAGGAATTGTTCATTGTTTTCATTTTGTCACTTGTGGTGATTTGTTTTATTTCTCAACGTGGGTAGGCTATGGCATAAGCTTGGGGGCTTATCCCGTTAGGTATTTAGCCAAACCCTACTGTATGTGTTGCTATGAAACTATCTATATGTGATTAGCATTTAAATTAGTTGATCTTAAATAAAGCAGATTATCCTCAAAATTTTAAAAAAAGGAAATAGACACAGATGTGACTCTCTCCCCAACTTCTTGATAAGTAATGAAACACTTCCATTTACGGCATCTGCATCCATTTGGTATTTGGTCAGTTCTTGGAGTCCAGTGTTTGGGCAATGTCTTTGATTCAATTTAGACGTTTCCTCTTGATACCATGCATTCTTTATCATACACCGCCAGCTAAATTGTTGAACATGAACCAGTTATTATTGGTACAGTTACTCTGTGTATTACTTTCATCTTCTTTGGATGGTCCCTGCGTCGTTTAATATTTCTCCCATTGCTAGGCATGAGCGAGTTTGTTCCAACTCACAGAGAGCCTGCGGACCACAGAAGGAACTGTGGCACCAACTTGCAATGTCCTCATAATTGTGATGCACCAGCCCATCATGGCAGCCCCTCTGCTAACCCATCTTGTCAAGGGGCTGCCTTGTTTTCCCCAAGCACAGTGTCCTTTCCTGAGAACTGGTCTCTTCTGATACTATATCTAAAGTAAGTCAGACTAAGTCTCCCCATGGTTGGATCATCCTAATTGCACTGTTAAGACACATTTGTTTGGACTTTTGGCAGTCTGTGGGACTTTCAATATTCTTCATTGGCACCATAATCCAAATGCATTAATTCTTCTTCAACCTTCTTTATTAACTGTCCATCTTTCAATATATATGGGACAATTGAAAATAACACGGCCTGGGTCAGGTGGACCTTAGTCCTCAAGTGAACATTCTTGCTTTTCAACACTTTAAAGCGATCTTGTGCAACAGAGTTATCCAATGCAATGCATGGTTTGATTTCTTGGCTGTTGCTTCAATAGCCATTGATTGCTTCTCTTGGCGACTTCTCTCCTTCATCTGTTTATCATAATGCTACATATCGGTCCAATTGTGAGAGCCAGAAGCCTGGTGTTTTTAAAGAAAGCTTTTCTACTGACCATTCGATCCAACCTTAGAATACTGTCCTGATCACTACATCACTTGCATTTGCACTTGCATAAAAAATACCCTGAATATTTGAATAGCAGTTATTCAGGGAAGACTGGGTTTTAGATTGTCCTAATTTTAGATTATCTTCTTTCTGGTTATCTACAGTTTGTAAATTGTATTTTATAGTAAGCAGGCATTAATTTAACAATCAGGTGTTAGTTTGTATGCCAACTGCTCTGCAGGGCATTGAGAATACAGACAACCTTAGGAATACCCCCATGATTTTAGAGTCTGTAGAAGAATAAGGTATTGAATAAATTTACAAATAATTATTTCCATTGACTCTAGAGTAGCAGTTCTCAACCTATGAGTCGGGATCCCTTTGGGAGTCAAACAACCTTTTCACAGGGGTTGCCTGATTCATAACAATAGCAAAATTATGGTTATGAAGTAGCAATGAAAATTTTATGGTTCAGGGTCACCACAACATGAAGAACTGTATTAAAGGGTTGCAGCATTAGGAAGGTTGAGAACCACTGCTCTGGAGAGATGCCTAGGAGGCTGTGATGTCAAGAGGACTTAATCAGACTGGGAAGGTTTCCCTGAAGAAAGGACACTAAAATTAAAATGTGAAGGAGGAGAGAGAAGCTGAGGGAGAGGAGGCTATTCCAGATGGAGGTAAGAGCCTGTGAAAAGATCCTGAGGCATGAGAATCTAAGGACCTGCAAATTGCCTAATATGGTGACAGTGTGGAGGCAGAGTGGCATATATCTATTTGAATAGATTTATACAGAGATAAGGAATATAACAGCCAGTTAGT
>PVJH01032557.1:0-22530 GCA_004026705.1 Nesogale talazaci | reverse complement strand
GGGAACCCCAGGGAGCTGCTGAGCTCTGTCCCCTAGCGGTGGGGTGCGGTGACTTGGCTGGATGGTGGTGAGAGAGGGGGAACGTCAAGATCATCAACAGGGGAAGTCTGTGAAGGGCAAGGTGCAGGGGCCCTCTGGCTTGGAGTAGGCATCCAGGTCGCTGAGGAGGGTGGGAGTTGGTGGGGGGTGGGGGCGGGCGGCTGCTGGGGAGTGAGGCAGCCAGACAGTTGGACAGCTCAGGCTCTTGGGAACTTTAATTTCTCCTCTGCTCTGCAGACCACGGCAGGCAGGGGGCCACCTGCCGCCCTCTCCATGACTCCACTGTGCTGGTTCTTCCCTTCCAAGCCCGGTACCCTCTGTGGGATGCCTTCAGGGAGAAGGGGACCCTCCTGCCCGGGCCCGGGTGCCCAGCACTGCGCAAGGCACGCTGAATAGACTTCCTGCCTGAGCCGATCACATGCTTCTTTCTTATGAGAAAAGGGACGCGGAAGCAATTATTCTATTTCTAGTTGTTCCTAATTGCGGTTCCCTGTCTGGAAATCAGTTCCTCCTGTTGGTGTGGGGACTTGGCTCAGAAGCCAGCTCGAACTGTGCCTGCATCTGGGCAGGAATCAAAATAAATCATGAGCTGGGACCTGACAGGACTTGCCTACATGTGCATGTGCACATGTGCACTCCAGGATCTGCACATGTCTGCATAGGCCTAGCAAGGTGTGCACATGCGTGCATGCCTGCACAGGGATTCATGTGAGTGTGTGCTCATGTGGTGCACATGCGTGTGTCTATGTATGTGTGTGTACAAATGTCACGTGCATAAACGTATTTGTGTGTAAGAGCACATAGGAGTGCATGCACAGTTCCCCCTAGAGTGTGTGATACAGATGTGTTCATTTGGGTGCTGTATGTGCTTATATATGGCATGCACCTGTCTGTATATGCACACATGCATGTATGAGTGCATGTTTTTTGTGTCTGTGTGTGTGCAGGTACAGTTGACATTTGAGTATGTGGTGTATGTGTGCTCATGTGCATATGCATGTGTACACAAGTGTTTGTGCATGTATCTGCATGCACCTGTATGTTTACTTTATCTGCACATGGATGTGGATAGGTGTGTTTTGTATGTGTGTGTATGTATGCAGGCCCATGGGTGTACAAGTGCATGTGGAGTTCATGTTTGTACTTGTAGGTATGTGGATGCACGTGTGTGTATGCGCGTGCGTGCACACACGCATGCGCACGTTGCAATGAAGAAGGTCAAATAGCTATCCCTCAACGGGGTTTTTTCCCTGTGGTTTCAATGCAGGTTGCTAAATAAATCCATCTTGGGAAATTTTGACTTCAGGAAACCTATTTTATATTCTAGAATTTATGCCCGGACATGAAAAAGCTAAAGATGTCACAGCCAGCAGTTCTGTCTCCTGGACCTGGGGGAGGGTCGTTTTGAGCTCTTGTTCTGAACAGGAAAAACAGAACAAAACCCAACACACTCTGAGAATTCGCCTGTGGAACATTTCCACAGATGGGGTGCTAGGAGCTGGTGGGCCCTGCCCTCCTGGTCTCAGCTGCGTTCCTCGGTCCAAACCCGGTGGGCCCTACAAACTTTAAATAAGTACCAGATGAATTGATTTGATTATCAGACTGATTTTATTCTCTGTGCGCTAATGAAGAGTCCATATTATGCAAATACTTGTGATTATGACAGCAAGTTTTTTAATTGCAAATTCATTCCCCAAGCTCAAAATAAACTTTTGCCATGCCAGGGGGCCGCTCTGCACAGGGAAAAGAGGAAAACTCATTTCAGGAAGAATGCATCCTAGGAAAAAATAATTAAGCTCCTTAGAATTAATGTGTGGCCTTTCCTATTTATCTTTTCTGACTCATTATTGAAAGTGAGAGGAACCCATCACCACCATTCATTCTTAGTCATTGAATTAAAGAAAGAAGAAAGAAAACAGTAGCCTAAAAAGGAATTCATCACTACTAGTATGGGCGCAGCTCTGGTGGGGGGTGGAGTTAGGGTTCAGACATAGTCCTTCTCTGAGAGCCCTGCTCTGCAGTACAGTTTCCCAGTAGGGACAGGCCCTGTCGCCTGCTCACGCTGTCACCCTCAAGTCACAGCTGGAAACACAGGTGAAGGCAGTCTTTTTTTATGAGCGCAGAATCCTGGTGGGGGGTGGGGGGCAGTGGCTACATGCAGGGAAGCACTCAGCCCCTTGGCCAATCTTTGAAGCAAGAAGGCACAGAGATCAAGGCGTACCCTCCTGCTTAGACTGCTTTCAGTGCCAGCCCAATGCACTCGGATCAAGTCTCATGATCCAGTGGGTCATTTCTTCTTTCCCTGAATGATCTAGAGACCCCTATGATACTGCTGGCCCTGCTGGGTGGATGGGCCGGGCTCTGACCTCTGGTGACTGCTCTCTGCTCCACAAATGGCCATACTCCTCTGCAAACTCGTGTGACCTTCAGCACAGCTGGCTTTTTGATGAAGGCATTGTCAAAAATGCAGAAGGCTCTTCCTTCCGGGACCAGATTCTCCCTCATCTCCTGAACAGTCAGGTGGAGACCTTGGGCCACCACAGGACAGAGCAAAGCTCTTCCAGCCTGTAAGAAGTTCCTGTCCATCTGGGTGGCCACTTCTTCTCCAACTCCTTTTCCATCTCTTTAGAATGTGCTTACTGATGGACATGAACTTGCCCGGCCTTCCATGCTGTGGATTCCATAAAGACCTTTGGCTGATAAGTGCTGCTGTTCCAACTCAGACTCAACCCAGCTGTGTTCAAAAGACTAAAATGAAGGAATAATGGAGGAAAGGAGTCGTAGAAGCAGAAGCAGCAGCAGTAGAAGCAGAAGGAGGAGGAGAAGCAGAAGGAGAAGAACAGCAGCAACAGGGAGAGGTAGAAAAGGGAGAAGGAAGAAAGAGTGAAGGTAAGGAAGGAACCAGCTCAACACAGCGGTGCCTGCTCTACTGTCCTGAACAGGGACGCTTGCTTCGGGCAGGGAGTAGACATGGCACGGGATTGAAGAGCTCAGCAGTGAGAGAGTTTCTTCCTTCCTCCTGAGGACTCTGGCCACCTTCTAAGTAAGACCCCTTTGCCTTCCTGTGAGTGCTGTCGGAATATCTACATGAGTGAGCAGCTGTATGAAGTCAAATTATGATTTCATACCTATTGTGTGTCTTCTTACACCAGAGCAGATTGGCTACATAATTCCCTGTCACCCTGAAGGGTGGAGTCTAGCCTGTCCACCAGGTCACAACCTGACGGTACCTCCTTGTGGGCGTGACCTTCTAATAAGGAGGGTCCTGGGAACCTCCCTCTCTCTCCACCTTCATTTTTCTCTGGAATCATGGGCAGACCTGTCAGAGCCCTGTGATGCTAATGTGTTAGTCTGGGTAGATGAGAGAAACAAATTCATTAGAAAACTCATATGTAGATAGGAAAGACCTCTGCATACAAGAGCAGTCAAATACTGAAAAAACAGCACAGGTCAGTCTAGATCAAGTCCATAAGTCTGGTATGAGTCCATATGTCTCTCTTCAGACTCAGAAAATACATGCAATAACACCAAATGCAGGAAGATCAAGGCCAGTGAGTGGGATGTCTTGTGGATACTATAGTGGTAGAAGCATCTCAGCACTGGCAGGGGTTTCTACAGGTGTCCTCCATTTTCCAGGGCCTAGGACCTATCAGTGTAGTGCCATCTATCCTGTCAGTAGAACGTCCTCAAGGGAGTGAGTCGATAGGAAGAGCCTCTCCCACCTCCAAAGAGGAAAATTGCGATTTCCCAGAATCCTCAGAAGATCATGCCCACAAAGAGGCCTCATTGGCTATATCCTGGCTAGACTCCAGCCCATACAAGCTTAGTCCTCAAATTGGCACCAGATTATGTAACTACTTCATTCTTCCACAGCTATTGGACCCAAGAGACTTTTCACCTACCCACCGGTGATGTTCCTACATTCTGCATTATTGCATGGACTAATATTGAACTTATGGACTAGTATCAGACATATGGTGTTTGTTTGGACTGGGCTGGGATGTTTTCTTGATATACAATGCCTCCTTCATATAAAGTTCTCTTACACATACATGCCTGTCTCTGGACTTGTTTCTTTAGTTAACCTGACCCAACGGAGAGCAAGCATGCTGTTTTTGTCAGCGTGATTGCGGCAGTCATTTGAACACAACTGTGCTTTATCGGGTGGTCAATCACAAGGCTGTTGGTCAGAGCCTTCCTGGTTCACACACTAATTATTCCTGCCTGCTTTGGGTAGCTTGTCTTTCCAGATGGGAAACGGGGTACACGACCTCTTTGTCTCCCTTCCTGCGCTGGCGAAAAAATGGTGGCATGGGCACCTGAAAAGAACCACGCTTTCCAACTTGCAGACATTCTCTCAGCAGCCAAACGTTTGAGGTCAGCCTGACTTCCCAAGTGTTCTTGGGGTCCTGTCTGCCTTAGATTCTTATTTTTAGCTGTGAAAGCCAATCGCAACACTCTGCTAGCTCCAAGTGTTGCCCTTTCTTCAGTAAGTTTGCCTGATAGTTAATGAGAACCTTTGATATGCAGATTCAGATCTTTCCTGAGCTCCAGAACTTGTTCTTCCAGCATTTTGCTGGGTTAGGAACCAGATCCTTTCCCTCCCTCGCTGTGTCTTTATTTTGTAGGTCAGTAGGAATGAAAGGTGCCTACAGCTCTTCCTTAGCCTTATTTTATTGCAAAGAAAAAAAGGTTCAAAGCATTTTCAATTATTTCAAAGCAGCTGTGTTTACATCAGATGAAGGTGGTTGTGTTGGAGAGCTTGTGTGAGCAGGGGGCTGATTTAATCATTTTCAGAGTCAATTTACATAACATTAAGGCAGGGCTTCAAAGATGGTGGCATCCTGCTCAAAGATGGTGACTGGCCACAGGGTCTAGCATGTGTGTGGCCTTTCACAGGCCTATGACAATCCAAACTCAGGTATCAGGCCTCTGAGAAGACTCCAGATGCCTCTTTCTGGTGTTCCATTCCAGGGCGCCAACCCACAATGTTCCCTTTCCCAGTTACCATGACAAATCACCCACATTGTTAAAGTCCCCGAATGTTCCAGGTTCCCTTCACGGACCATGACCCAGGCATTGGTTTGAAGACCTATACAAAGAGTCAGCACAAGTTTCCTGTAAAGTTGGATGCTCATACATCAGGGACTGTCAGTATTTTTGTCCTTGAATTAACAGCTATTTCCCATACGGCCCGAATGCTCCTTCAAGGTGTCGGTGGTAAGATTTCATCTCACTTACTTTGGACATGTTAGCAGGAGAGTGACTAGAGAAGGACTTGTAAAGTTGAAGGGTGGTGAAAAAGAGAAAGTTTCTGAATGGGATAGATTGCTTAGTGGCTGCAACAATGGGCAGGAACTTAACAATGGCCAGTGAGGGTGGTGCAGGACTGGGCAGTGTTTGGCTTTGTTGTGCATAAGGCTGATGTGAGTTGGAGCTGACTCAACAGCACTTAACAACAACAACAACAGCCCATGAAGAGCTTCAGTTCTTCCTTTTTGAAACTAGAATGGATCCGTAACACTCACCATGGTGAGCGAAGACGTTCACATTCTGTCCTGGCTTGCCATCAGACCCAGTTTCCCCCAAGTCCACTGACCCTGAAGCCCAAGACCCAGTCCCACTAGACGTCTCACTGTCCCTCGCATACAGAAATCATGGCACCCATATCCCCTCTCGTGTTTCTACCTGACTTCCCATTGGGTTGTTCTTTAGAACTTGGTTCCCATGCAACATTCAGACTTTTCCTGAGCACCCCAGCTTGATGGGGCATTTGCTTCTCCCCACATTGCACTATTTCTCATCATCTTACAAGGAGGTACCCCCAAATGGAATGTTTTTCTCTAAGCTATGTATTAATTTTTTTTAAAAAACAAAGCAATCTTATCATCTTCAGAGTACTCTCCATTACACTAAATACATTTGTCAGATCTCTGATTCTGTTCTTAGAAACATTTTTCAAATTCCTCTCTTTGGATGGCTGACAACATCTCCCTCATTTTTTTCCTCCACTTCTTCTATGTCATCAAATTGCTGTCTTTCTATGTGTCTCTTGTTTTGCAGAAACAAAAAGAATCACACAGAGTGAGGTCAGGTGAGTCAGGCGCGATGCGCAAGAGAGGAATGCTGTTTTTTGTCACAAACGAATGCACTGAGATGGCTATGTGAGCAGGTGCATTGCCATAGAGGCAAAACCAGCACCCCATCTGCCACAAATGAGGCCTTTTTGGCCTTACACTATCTTTTCATAACCTCTAAATAGGAAGCTTGATGAACAGTATGACCTGGTGACACTAACTCCAAATGCACTATGAGGTGATATTTCTGTCTGTTCAGGAAGCTGATGGGCAGCCAGAACAAGGTTTGTCATCAATCAACATTTTACCTTTTTTAAAGGAGAAAACCCTTTCTACAGTTGAGTTTTTCCCCTGGCATGATCCCCGAAAGCTGTATTCAACATCAAAGCAGTTTCTGCGGCTGTTTCCTGGGCAGGAAACCAACTCTCACAGTCACACACTCTTCTCTTAAATCAGCCAGCACATAAAACAAGGTTTGCGTGAAACGGCTTTTACAAGAAACTTCACTGTGACTCGAGAGCCTTCTCAGGTGATTCCGTGGCGTGCACTAGCCCAGTACAAGCTGCGCATTCCTCGCCAGTGGGGGTAATGTGTACAATGAAAGCTCTGCTTTTCCTAGCACAGTTTTTTGGGGAGTACCCCCTCATATATCACCTTTATATAGAATTCACCAGCACCTCCAATCATTTCCTTTGGTGTTTTAGTACCCCTCCACCCCATGGGTTTCTCACCCAAGTAACCACTCACCAGCAACTCCAACTTGAGGGTGTGAACCCATGGTGGCCCAGTGGGTGACTAGTCGGGCTGCTAAGCTCAAGGTCTGGAGTTCAAACCCAGCAGTTGCTCCATGGGAACCCAAATAATGTACCATTAAACCGAATCAGTCAACTTCCCTTTTAAATATCCAGCCTTCTCATATGAAGTTATGTCCTTAATTTTATCAAGCAATACTATGTACAACCGTTACTTTAAAAATATGTTTGGCATATGTGCAGACACAATTCAGCATATATTTGATATAGTACAAATGTGGATAATAATTTAATATAAATATTAGCATAGCAAATATTCCCCCAACACTGAAAATATTAATATTTATCTAACACAAAAAATGTTTAATTTATGCATCCAGAGAGTTTCATTTTTTATTGTCTGTTGTGGGGGACATGCTATTGGGCAATACTCTATGTGTTAATAAATGAGGTATCAGGCACATCAATAGGATGCAGAATTCAATATTTATATATTGTGAAAAATACATTTCTGCTTCACAACAGTGCATGTGCATCTAAATTTTTCTTCCAAGAAAGCAACAAAAGGCATTTATCAGAACATCGCATTTATATTTTATCAGCATATTTACGTATCTCCATGTAAGGAGATCAAACAATTCCTTGAGGAAGTACATTAAATGAATATTTAGGTAATATACATTATATAAATGTATTTTATTTTTCATTTCCCTTTAGACGGACTTTTTCTTAAGAAATTGATTAAACAAACTTGCTCATCGAAAAGTGGTGCTATTTTTACATCAATTATGTATGTGCCTCTGAATATGAGAGTTGAGCAATTCTACGAAGAAATGAAATGTATATTTTATAAGTTTTTTACATGGTAGCAATTACATTTTCTTTCTCATTTTGGACCAAACCTGTGGAAACTTGCTTTTGGTGCTCTCCTGTCAACTATAGAAGAATACTTCTAGGACATGAGGATAAGGAGATTCAAGGCCTATCTGGTCCTGTACAAGGAACCAGAGTGCATCTCATGTGGAACATGCCCTGATGTCTGTCCCATCTGCTCTGCAATTGTGCTCACCCCCCATGGTTTTCAGTAATAGCTCAGTGAACTGTGCAGACACAGCAACATAGGTCAAAAAAGAGTGTACAAGTTTAAATATTATTTCACGATGAAAAACACTCCTAGAGAACTTTGGTGGGTCTATCATTATACATCACCTGATAAACAAATGGCAGTATTTCCAATTGCCTTGTATGGCCTGCTGACTCAATACATACATACTACTGTTTCAGACGGGAAGGACAAAACTGCATCGTGTGAACCAGTTGACTTTACATGTTAATTTTCAAATCACCCAGGTTTAAATTTATTTTATACATTTTATTCATTCTATAATGTCAGTTACTCACATTCGCTCATTGCAATAGTATCAGGCTTTTTAAGTGATAGGATTTTACTTCAATAGGCTGATTGAAATGGCAACCACCAGTGATGCGCTAAAACAAAAGCTCACAGAAGATGAAAATAAAAAAGGTCTGTGAATGACTACCGACAGTTCCAGAATTAGCTCCCTTAAAAAAAAAAAGTAATGAATCAAAAGAGACTTAGTCTGCTGAATGCTTGAGTTAAATGGGTGCAAATCATCATACTAAAATTAATGACAGTGAGACAGAACAGAAACATAACACAATTCTGCATAGTTCACACTGTAAGAATATATATGTATATGTGTATATCACACACATGTATGTGAGTGTGTATATAGTAGAAGGGGGAAACTTAGAATTGGAAATGGTCATGTCTACAAACCATATAAATAACAGAAATTAAGATCCTGCTCTATGGGATTTTTTTTCTCTAATGATTAAGTTATTGGATTGAAAAAAGGTCAAGCAATTGTCAACATCACAGCAGACCATTTGAAAATGTGCCTGGGAAATTCCTTGATTGTAAACAAATGAGGATCTTGAGTCAGAATCTGTGTTTAGAATGTATAGCTAAGGGTAAAAATCATAAGAGTGAATGGCGACTGCATTCTTTACCAGCCAACTCAACCTAAGTTTGATTTTAAGCTAGTCCATCCTAAATTATTTCATTCCAAATGGGTTACAGATGGATTTAGTGCTTGGTGCAAGTGCGATACAACTAATAGACATGTAAACAGATCAATTCACAGCGCTTGCAGGTTGTCGTGTTTGATCCAAGGGCAGGGTCTTGGCTTAACTCTTAAGCTTGAACTACAAATGAATGAAGAATTACCATCTTGGAAAGCCATCTTGCAAGGTATTGTGAACATCCCTTTTGATTACCGAAGATGATTTATTTTTTTCAAGGAAGAAACGAGGTCTTCAGTGTTTCACAAAACGGAAAGATGTGGGGTTTACTTTTGCTCAGTGCTCAGTTTCACCCATTTTCAGCAGGTCACGTCCCAGACTGTGGAAGCAAAGCCAAGAGCAACCCCTCTCACGCGTCAAAGAGAATGCGTGAAGAGTGAATAAGCAAGTGATAAAGTTTCATCAGCGATGTCCTGTTTAAAAAGAGTAGTGGGATCATCTTTCAGTTTGTAGAGTCCATTTCAGATCTTTCTCACACAGATTCGCTAAGGATTGTCTTCAGACAAGTACCTTCAACAGATGGAACCTGCACAGCAATTTGTCATATGTATGGAAAGTCATACCTGTGAAAATGTTGCAAATAAATTCCTTCATTGCTCACGAGATGTTTGTAAAATTGGGTTTTCTAAGTGTAGGGACCAGTCTTCTGACTTTGCTGTCTATGTGTCAAGGCAGCATAATGACATTCAATAGAAAATTCTGGAGCGTAATGAATGAAACATTTTCAAACTAATGTTGCACATTCACTTAATCTTGCATGGTAGAGAGCAGAAGATTGTTATTCAGAAATAGTTGATATTTTTCCCTACCACTCAGTTTTACTATACATGTTTGGCACCACTACTCACCGATTAAAGTTTTAAAAGCAAATTTAGGTAATGATTGAAGGTTAGAATGTCTTTCTAATACACATTGGAAAGTCTATGCTATACAACAAGAAAAACACTTTGCTGTTAGATACCTTAGAAAAGCTTGTTGAAGCCCTTCCTCTTTCTTGTACCTCAAGGAGTGGTCACTGGTCTTGTTTCCCTAGAAAGCTCAGCTCAGCACAGTATCACTGATACACTTAAATCTTGCATGAAAAGCAGGGCACTGGTGTATCTGATTCTTCAAATAATGTTCTCTCATCAGCAATGTGGAGGTAACTGATGAAGAATTCATGAAGGCATCCAAGATATTAATGCAGGCTCATCCCAACAACTTAAGCATAACGCTCCATGGGGAAATGAGTCATTGCATTCTCATATGAAAACTAAGCTTACAGATTCCAGGATCACGGATTTTACTCATGTAGGAGGCATGTGTGAGTCTATAATAGAAGAGAAAATAGAATGCGTGTTTCTCAATGTTTAAATTACTTTACCCATATCGCTACTGTGAATGATCACAAACTACACAACAGAACTTTCATTTCCAACCCCAAAGAGACTCAAAAACCCTCATTACACCACAATGAATCAAAAGAGGTTCAATTTATTCTCCTTATTATATATGGAAGTAGATATTGTTTGGCAGCATAATTGCAACAAAATCCTTGAAGACTTTGTCAGAGCAAAGAACGGAAAGAACTGTTGTTAATTATAACATGTTCAAGATGGAAGATCTATCTAAACATTGAAATAGAGTCATTTGTTCTAATGTTTGTTTCCTGATCATTAAATGTTTCTTTTATGGGATCGTTTCATTTGCTCATTTATAATTATAGCATTTGTTACAAAAGCAGCATCAAAACGGGAGTATGAGCCATTTGAAGTGAAAACGGTGAAAAAGCCATTTCTTCTTTGTGGGAAAGCAGTGATTGTGGAAGTCACTAAACTCACTGACTCACTTTCTCTGTTGGGGAATCAATGACAGAGTCTTTTTGTGCAAAACAGTGAACACTGTACAACTTGGCGCAGGCCACAGCCGCTAAAATGTTCAGCACATGTTGCTGACATGGCAGATCCCACAGAACCCACTGTGTTGTGTTCAACACAGCTATGATAGCCGCGTTGATAAAGAAGGTCATTGTGAATTGCTGAGATATGAACGCATGTGTACACACACACACACACACACACACACCACTCATTCACTGCCATCAAGCCCATCCTAACTGATAGTAATTCTGTAGGACTGAGCAGATCTACTTTTGCGGGTTTCTGAAACTATAAGTTCTTACATGAGCAGACAGGTTCGTATTTCACTCTTGAGACAGCTGGTAGGTTCAAAATGAAGAGTTGTTCATTAGCAGCCTACTATGCCATCTAGTTCCTATACATACATACACATGTAATTATACGTATAGATCTATATCTATGTCTCTATCTATCTATCATCTATCTAATATGAAACAGCACCCATGCCAGAAGCCACCCTCAGCTTGCCAAATCTCTCTTGTGCTCTGAAACAGGAAGTTCAGGGAAGGCAGTGGCTTAGGGCAGCAAACCCCTTGAGCAGAAATATCCAGGCTGGTGACAGGGAGGGAAGCATGTAGCTCAGGCCACAGGATTCTCTGCAGAAGGTGTCGAATGAGAGCATGTTGAGCCCCACCTCCATATTTCCAGAGCCTGATCTCTCCCTACCCGCTGTACTGTTGGCTCACAGAGGAGTCTCTGAGAGGGGCTCTCCTGTTCTTCCCTGTGCCTCTCTGGGTAGCGTCCTGCCCTTGTGAGTGCACAGGCCTGGACTCCAGGATCTCCTCTCCCTGTAGACAGCACACACCTCATCAGTTCACTGTGACCTTAGCCAACTTCCCTCGAGTTTTCACCCTTTCAGGAGTCCTGGAGGCCTTGCAAGGAAGGCACCGGGCTACTGGGTATAAGTCTGGTGGCTCAGACCCCGCAACCACTCTGCTGCGGGTGAAGGATGAGGCTGTCTCCTTTGGAAAGACTGACAGCAGCTGAAAATCCAAGGGGCTGTTCCCCTCTGCCTTGTAGGGTTTCTATGACTTAAATGGTCCCTGTGGCAGCAGGTTTGGGCTCACTTTCCCTGCGGCGTGATGTTTATGTGTAAGCGACTGCTAACTGAAAGGTGGCTCTTGGGAGAAAGACCCAGGAATGGGCTCCCACCCAGATGCCAGTTTTTCTCTGTCCCACGGCATCACTAGGGTCATAAATCCACTCTCAAAGGCTTCTGGTTGCCACACAGATGACAGAGATGTCCACATTCTTGTATCCTTCTGGGAGGTCTGGTGGCATCCTGGTTAAGCTTCGGGCTGCCAACCATGGAGCCAGCAGTTGGAAATGCCCAGAGATAAGGTGTTCTATGACCATAATGATGGCCTTCACTCAGAGGGGCAGCCCTAGCCTGTTCCATAGCGTCACTGTGAGTCAGACTGGACTCATTGGCCATGTGCATGTTGGGTTTTCTAGTTTACCTGTGTTCTAAATGCCTACAGAAAATGTTGTGCTTTGAACTCACCCAGAGGTGCTGCAGGAAAAAAAAATTCCTGGCAACATACTTGCATCAAAGTGAGAGTCAACCCTCTGGTTCACAGAGAACTTGCCCCTGAGATTGGAGTTTCAGCCAGAGAGAGGCAGGTCTGCCAGGAGACCATGCATATTGGTTGCCTAGTCATGAAACCCTGGAAGTGGGAAACCCAGGGAGGGAGAAGAAGGGTGAGTGCTGGACATTCCTGAGACAGCATGCTGGGTGGGGAGAGCAGTGTAGGAAACCCTTCCTCTCTTTACCCAAAACAATTCACAGGAAAATGTCGGGGTGTTCTGACAGCACAGTAAAGGACACTCGATGAGCAGAGTTCTACTCGGAAGCTCCTGGAGTTGCTGGGGTTTCAAGCTGACTTAGGACAATGGATTTGGGTCTCTTTTACAGGTAATACTCCCTCCCCCTGCCCTCATAATTGGACAGGAGAGAAGAAGATCAAATGTGTGTCTTCAAGTGTCTTCCCAGCACTTTAGAAAATCTCTAAGGTGTCTCTTCTGAGAACAGAGATAAATCTGAAGTTACCTGCCCAGATACCCGAACCCAGGTGGAAGCACACCGCCAGTTCCACATCCCATGCCTATTTGCATATGTAAATCAGGAAGTGAGGTACATAAGTAATGATGATTATCCCTCCTCTCCCATATGGCCAGCCCTCTGCACAGACAGGTAGTTTGGTATTGATTTGTGGAACATCCCTGGGACAAGTTGGCCCCATGGACTTCCTGAAACTGCCTAGCGGGGAGCTCGCCGCTGTGGGTTTACTGTTTATTATTGATCCCACCATGGTCTGTGGGGTCACCGTGCTGACTCAGCATCCAGGGTCTACCCGTGCCCGCCACCGGGCTGTGAGGACCAAGGCGGGCACCAGAGCTCGGAGCTGTCCCCAGACACATTGATCTCAAAACCAAATGTCAGAGGCCCCACTATCCACAATAAATGTCTCTCTTGAAAGTTCTGAGTACATTGGATTTTTATAAATCAAATCACATTGTCAAGCCAGTAAAGGGAAGCACTGCTTATGGGAAACATGCTGACCCTGCCCCCCACTAGTCCCCACCCCCCTGCATCAAGGAAGTCAGGGTTCTGGGACATGGGAATGCCATTCGCTTTGCTTGGTGGTCTCCGTCTTTATTTTAACTTGACTGCCTTTTCAGGCATTGGCACAAAGGGGACTGCTGGCCCTATGATATCGTGTCTGCAGCATGGCTGGAGTGCCAAACCTCAGTGTATCTGAAATGAAAGCACTTAGGCCTTGGCATCCCAGAGAAAGTTCTGGCACACTGGAGGGCAATGTCTTTTTGCAAGGCCTTGAAATCCATCAGGAGCACACACTGGGTCCTCACCCATTGCTGGTGGGAAGTGTAAGAACTTCCAAAGCTGCAATCCCTCCTGGCAGCAGGCAGCCTCATCTTTCCCCCTCCATGCAGTCGCTGGGTTCAAATCACTGACTTTCTAATGAGCAACCCAGCACTCAACCCACTGAACCAACCAACCACCTTAGATGCACACTCAGAAGGCAGGGACACAATCAGAAGCCCATCTGTCAAACTGCCCTGAGACCCATTTTACCATAACCACCAGGAAAACAGAACGATCAGCATGTCCAGCAGCAGAGGATGGACAAACCAAAGGAGCCAATGCTGCAAATCTTCGAAGAGAAGAGAAAGCTGGATGCCGGTCATAGTGGAGCTGAACCTTACAGACATCCAGAGAGCGGTCAGTGTGTCTCTGAAGGAGAACTAACGTATGGGTTCACTTGTGCCCAACAAGCAAACAGAAGACCCTTAGTAGTTTCCAAGGAACAACGGGAAGGAGCCCAGGGATATTTCTGTCCACTCACATGGACTTTGGGCTTGTGTGCGCGGTGGTGGGACCATTGAGAAAAGGGGAGCAGGGACTGGATTTCAACATGAAGAATACAATCAGTTGTCACGGACTCATACTTGTGGAAAGACATTGAGGAGGTTTGTGTTTCGTTAGGGACAGGCTTACCTGAAGACGAGTTCAATGTGCTTATGGATTTACATACATTTTACATGAAGCCCATTATTGTCCAGTTGGTGCCAACTTACAGCAGGCCTACCAGGCAGTGGAAGACTGTGTCCCTGGGCTTCCTGGAGGCTCAGACATCTGCGTGAGCTGCTGCAGGGAGACTGGGGGATTCAAACCACAGGCTATCTATTGAGCTGTCTAACATGGAAACCAAGGATAATGGAATTTTCCACAAATCCTTTGAAGTCCCCTCATGTCTGTAAATATGTGAGGGTGTACTCCCCCAAATACAGAACTCTGCTGAACAGAATGGAAGCCCACGCAGGTTGTCCTTGGCCTAAGATGTATTCAAGTTGCCAGTTATGACGTGTTCAACAAACCGCACTTCCCAACATCTCGCTCCCTAGAGACATGCACTCCCTACCTCGTGATGTCGCCACCCTAGGATGTCCACTGGAAGATGCTTATGTGCCATGCCCCCATCCTCCTCGTACAAAGCAAGATCAGACCACCCAGGGAAAGAGCAAATGATACTAAATTTTAGAAAATTATAAATGAGAAATTCAACTTGCCTCAGAACGGGTGGGGAGCCATCAGAAAGGGCCCCATCAGGAATCAGGAGCAGTGGTTGGATGCTATCGAGCCTGTCTCAGCCCACAGCAGCCTTCTACACGACAAAAGGAAATACTGCGGGGCTGAGCCCCGGTGGCACAGTGGTTGAGTGCGGGACTGCAGCCCACCAGCTTGGCAGTTCAAATCCAGCAGCAGTTCTCCAGGAGCAAGGCTGGGCCTCCCACTCCCCCCAGAGGGCACCGATGCCCCCCCCCAAAGGAAATACTGCAGGGTCCTGCCCCACACTCACAACTGTTGCTATGCCAGAGCCCACTGTTACAGCCACGGCGTTAATCTGCCTCCGCTGCCTCTCTCCTTTACCCAGCATACTGCTCTTCTCCAGGGACATCATGGCCACGTCCTTCTCTCTGGACAGTGTGTCCAAAGTGCGTGAGATGAAGTCTCGCCACCCTCGCCCCTAAGAAGCACCCTAGCCGCACTTCATCCAGGACAGATTTGCGGGTCCTTTTGGCAATACATGGCACTTTCAATCTTCTTCACAAGCACCACAGTTCAAATGCATCGCTTTCTTGGGTTTTCCTGCGTCGACATGTAACTCGCACATGTGTTAAACAAGCACACAAGCCCTCGCTGAGCCCGTCGTCTGCACCAGCTGCTCCAGCCTGGGTTCCCAGCTCCCAAACTCAAGCCCTGGAACCACCTGGCACTCTTGTGAGTAGAAGGGCTCCCTCGCCAGCAGAGGCTCCAATTCTGGGTGAATGTGCGCTTCTATTACGTGCCCACAGGGCTGCCGTCGGCCGTGGACTATGCCGTGAAACAATTTCATCTGTGGGCTGGAAAGTCTGGATCAGCACTCAGGGGCTAAGGAGAAGGTGAGCTGTCCAAATCCCCTAGCTGTTCCATGGGGGAAGGATGTGGTTGTTGGCTTTTTAAGCATCAATTCAATTCTCACTCATAGCCACTCCGTAGGACAGAGCAGAACTGCCCCCATTGGGTTTCTGAGCTGTCCATCTGTACAGGAGCAGACTCCCCCAACTTTCTTCTCCAAAGTGACTGACGGGTTTGAACCACTGACCTTGAAGTTAGCAGCCTCAGCCTTACCCTATGGAGCCTCTAGACTTGGAAGCCCTTTGGGGCAACTCCCCTCTGTCCTGCAACATCACCAAGAATCAGGATCCACCCTGTGGCAACACCTCAGTGTGTGGCTTCCCTCTCACCCATAGCAACCCTGCGTCTTCTGGTTCGGGCTCCATGGCTGATGACTGACATTGGGTAAGAAACCAGACCTCTCTTGGTCGCAGCGGTCTTTTCCACGGACAGGGAGGGGCACTGTGTCTTCTTCAGGGAGGTTAGCAGCTGCGAGGTTTCTCAGTCAGCAAGGCCCTTCTTGCCACCGCCTTTGGATGGCAGAGAGCATTTCTGCTTCATTTGCTGGAACCTCACTGAGTAGTCTGTCGATGGGAGTCTCTGTTGTGATCCTGCTTGATCCGGATTTTAATTGTGATGAGTGACAGAGTGGATAATGCTTTGAAGGCAGGACTCCCTGCATGGGCCAAATCACAATGGATTTCTTGTCTCCCCGGGCTCCTTTTATCGATGGGTGGGGGTGCTGCACCCACCCCTTCTCCCAATAACACTCACCCAGCCCTGTGACCCTTCCACTCAATAGAGAGAACCCCCCACACACAATCTGCCACAAAACGCCGCAATCTTGATTTAGAAATTGGGACCGTCTCGTCGGAGCATTATTGAATCCTTCAGTCTTGATTGGAGTGCCTTTCTCATTTAGTCTTTATTGGAAGATAAAAACCCTTCTCCACCCTCACCCTTGTGCTAAACAGTTTGTTGCTGGGCTCCAGCTTCGGGGAAGAGAAGGGCTTCCTGAGAGAGCAGCAGGCACGACAGAAGGCATCCTGGGTGTGTCAAGCATGAGGACAGTGAGCACAGAAGGCGGTGGAAGCTCCTGGGGGCAGTGCTGGTGGGCTTTGGAGACGAAGCCATACCTGGAAGAGAATCTGGGATCAACTCACTTCCTGTCCCATAGCCAGTTCGTTTGTTTGTCCTCCAAGACGATCGTGCCTCTGTCCACGGCACCCGCCGGGCCAGCTCCTGCCCCCTTCCTACCCTTCTCCAAGAGGGGTGGCTATGGCATTGCTTGGGGTCGGGAATATGCTCTGTTTCATCTGCTTTGGAGGAGCACGTATGGGTTGGGCCCTTTGTCAAGTGACTCCTCTCAGTCAACATCTCGGGGCTGGGCACAGGGTGGGAGGGTGCATACCTGCCTGGACCAGCCTGGCTCCTCCCTATCGTGACCACCACGAGGTCGAACTGCTTCTGTGCTATCAGAACAAGCAGGAGAGACAAGCACAAACAATGTGCCAGCGATTGGTGAATTGAGCACACTCCACTCCTTCCCTGGGCCCAGGGCACTGTTCCTCCAGCCTGCCAGGCTGCAGGGGAAGGAAGGCGTATTGAGAAGGTGTTCATGGAAGTCCTTCCTCACGCAGACTCTGGCTCCCTCCTTCTCTGGATCCCAAGTCCACGGGTGGGTTTCCATGAGAAAACCTGCCTCTGCAGTGTGCTGGCTCCAGTGGCTGCCTTTGCACAAGCACACTGGGGTCTCCTATGCCATGTCCGTCCTGTGCATGTTCATCAGGAAGGTGCGTGACACTGTGTGCTACTGCATGCCCAGGGCACAGAAGCTGCCACGGGCAGATGGGTGGTGGCCGTAACTGAGCCTCCTCGGCTGGGGGGGGGGGGGAGGAAAAAAGACTGCTACCTGGATGGAGAGAAGGTCACCAGCGACTCACCACTCCTACCCCACCTCCTCCCAAAGCACCACCAAGCTCACTGTCATGGAGGCCTGTAGGGATAGGACTGGAAAGAACCGTCCAGAAGCTCTGAGACGTCACCTGTGAGAGCAGACAGCCCACGCCCTCTGGCAGTATTACTGGAAGATGGGAAGGAACAGGTAGCTGGTTGTGCAGACGTGTCCGTGTTAGGGACTCTGCAGTCAGTCACCAGAGCCGAAGATCCCTGTGTAACACAAGCTGGTCAGAGCTTCGCCCCTCCTTTCTGTGCTGACAGTGGTGCTCCTTTGTCTCTGCCACTTGGATGTTGCCATTTGGCAAGGAAGACTACATCACCCCTCTCCATGGTGACAAGTCCCTCCCCTGGCCCCCCACTCTCAAGAAGGCATAGCAGGCATGCTGGTGGCCTGCCAACAAGTGGACCTCTCAATGCTTTCCCTTTTACAGTGCATTTTTTTAGAGCAATTACCCGTTGACAGAAAAATTGCGCAGAAAGTACAGAGAGTCCCCATCAGTGTCTCTTCAAGTGGTGCCTGTGGAGCTTCTCTGCCTGGGGTGGTGGGGGGAGGAAGGTGCAGGGTACACAGGACCAGACTGCTCCAGCATTCTAGGCAGCTGGATGCCTTTCCCTCCCTGTGTCTGTGGAGCTGGGTATCTCAGGGCGGTGCTGGTCATCCCTGAACCCAAGTTTTGATCTACCAGCCATGAGAACTGCTGGGGGAGGGCGTGCTCCTGGCACCTCTATCCAGAATGCTGAACCCCAGAATGCTATAGAATCACTGTCACCCCACCCGGACATTTGGCTTGCTCCCAATTTCTCGTCCATCTTCACTGGCCCAACACCCTTCAGATCCATTTCCTCACAGATCCCCACATCTCACAGGGTGAAAATTAGCAAAAATAAAACCTCATGACGACTTCTGGGTGGAAACCATCTCCTCCCTGATTAGATGTGGTTGGTACTGGGCCTCGCTGCTCTCCAAATCTGGCCAGCTCTGACTCTTGACCTATGCAGGGAGAAGGGCGGGCTTCGGAACCATGGTTGCCACTGGAGATGTGGCAGAGTGGTTACACGTTGGGCTGCTTGCCACAAGGTCATCTGTTCAAAACCACCAGCTGCTCTATGGGAGAAAAATGGTTCTTTCTATGTCCATAAAGAGTTATGGTCTCAGAGACACACAGGGGAAGCTCTTCCATGCCATGTCCTATACTGTCTCTGGGACAGTCCACCTGGACTCAACAGCAGGGAGTTTGCCTTGCACTTCAGATGCTGTGTATCTAGGTGTTCCTGCCCTAAGACCTTTAAACCAGCTGGGCTCCTGGGGATAAAGAGGGGGGCCACTTCTGAAGGGGACACCAGGCACTCAAGATGTCTACATTTTATCTAACGTCCACTCCAACGCATTGGTGACCAGCCTCAAGATCCCATTTCTCTCCAGACAATGATCTAACTTCTGCAGAAGACCCTTGGCAGGTGTGTGCAATCACAACTGGCCTTATACTTCTGCCACCTGAACAGATCGTATTCTGGTTCTGATTTTAGCAAGTTTCCCACTGCAAATACAAGGAAAACAGGCAAAGAGATAGAGATGAGGGGGCGGGTGATTTTAGGATGTCTCCCAAAGCTCTTTGGTTTTCTGATGACAACTTAAGCTGATCGCTTAGAGCTCTGGGCTTGTCAGGTCCCCCCTTTAGCCCCCAATAAGCTCTCCAGTGCAGTAAAAAGGGAACCCCCATCCTAATCCGTGTAATCATCTTTACTGCCATAGTGGTCCAGGGGAGCAGGCACGTGGTCCCTTACAGCACTGGATGCAGCAGGCGCCACGTCGCCAGCCACAGCAGGAGGGTCTTTAATTAATTGGGATGGCTTACATGCTGTCGATTTAACACACCTGGCTGTCTGATGCTAATGAACTCGGGGTTTCTTACGAGGCCAAGGATGCGGGCCAAGCAAGTCCAGAGTCCCATCCCTGAGGCGGGGAAGTTCTGGACTGACACCTCCACAGTCCGGCAGATGATAAACATCAGGGGTGGACCCACACAGGCCTTTCAGCAGGTGGAAGTGGATGTGGGGACTTGCTTGCCTGGAGGACAGAGAGACCAAATGGACAACATTGTAAGCACAGTGCCCTCCAGCTTAGTCTGGCTCCTGGAGCCCTTACCGGACATAGCCGGCAGCTTGCGCGTTCCTAGGCTGCCCCATCTTTCTCCCGAGGCATAGCTGGCGGGCTCAAACTGCTGACTCTTTGATTCACAGCACCATGTTTAGCCACTGTGTCACCAGGTTTGCTCTAACCCAGAGCAAACGGACTCATCAATGGAGGAAATACAAGACACCACTGGGACTTGGGGCCAGGGAGGAGCCTGAGGTTGTGGGATCCAGGGAGCACCGACTGCCTCCCCATGGAGCCAGGGGTCAGAATGCAACCTGAACCATGTAAGTCCCAGCTTCTTAGAGGAGCCCTGTGGAATATGAAAGAAAGGTCGGGCTGAGGCGGTCAGAAGAAGGTGTAAACTGAATGCTGTTTCTAGTTGGGTGGGGGTCCTGAAGGCAGGTGGTACCACTCTCTGCCGCTCCCAGAGAGGTCTGCTCTGTGAACTCAGGAGAAAGATCTGGCAGTCTAATCACCACAGGTGGACCCGCTGTGTTCCAGAAGGTCACTGAGTCCAAGAGGACGTGATGAAAGTCGACCAGGTTGGGTTTGAAGCAGCACCAGTGCGGTCACAAGGACGCAGCAGCTGCAACAGCAGCAGTCAGGCACAGGAACCATTGGGAAGATGAGCAGGGCCGGGCACATTTCATGCTCTGTGGGATGAGGGGTCTCTGTGGGTCGGAAGACACCCCTTGGCACCTGCGCTGCCCTGTAACTCTGACCAGGAGACACAAGGCCGGGGAGAGAAGGCAAATTTTTGTGCCTCTTGGTAGGTACAACCTGGTAGGCTTCCTCCTGGAAGCTAGAGTCTGGACAAGTTTCTCTGGAGCTTCCAGTCTAGGGGAGAGCAGAAGGTGAAGCAGGGTGACCTACTTCCACAAACCAGGCAGTGAGAACCTCACAGTGGCCCACAGGGGCAAGCACCCAATCAGGGAGCAGTGATAGGCTGGGCAGCTTTTGTTTGTGTGTGTGTGTGTGTGTGCGCGAGAGAGAGAGAGAGAGAGAGAGAGAGAGAGAGAGAGAGAGAGAGAGAGAGAGAGAGAGAGAGCTGTGCATTGGAGGGCAACTTGAGGGAAGCCTAAGCTGGGCAGGGCACTGAAGAGATGGGACTCACCAAAGCCTAGCTTCCAATGTGAGCTGGGGGTTTAATCCCTGGCCTAGTTCCTTTACGAAGCCTGCATTGCCTTCATTATGTCAGAAATTGTTTGTTTAAAGCCTTTCTCCCCCCCCCCCCAAAGGTAGCTGTGAATTATTTCTGGGAGCACGGGGACCCTATGGTCCACTGCAGGTACTGGTGTGATCTGAAGACATATGTGCTGACTGCTAACATGGCCACAGAGGAACTCCAGAGACCCAGAGTGGGCACAATCCACAGGTGTGCACTGTGAGATGGAGGGGGACAAGGGGGTCCCCCAAAGCACAGTCTGAATGTCGGTGTGTATTGATTTGGATATCCCCAGCACCCCCAAAACAAACAAAGCACTGCCACCAGACCAGAGCTGACTTTCAAACGGCCTCTAGGACAGGGTAGAACTTGCTCTGCGGGTTTCCAAGATTGCAACTCTTTACAGGATAAAAAGCTCTGTCGTTCTCCCTGCGGGCAGCTGGTGGTTTTGAACCACTGGCCTTGGGGCTAGGAGCCCAGGGAGCAACCCCTGTGCCACCCAGGCCCGAGGAACATGCAAAGGGTGTGTGCGTTGAAGAAGAAAGTTGAGTTTTGTGGGCACCGTGATGGAGATCACTACAGGTCTCACTGCTGTCCTGGAGCTGGTCCTGCCTTCCGGTGATCCCCCAGGGCAGCGGGGAATGGCCCCTGTGCGTCCCCAAGACGAACTCTAGACAGGAGCAGGCAGCCTCTTCTGTCTCCCATGAACTGGCCTGTGGTTGAGAACTGCCGACATCATGGCTGTCAGCTCAACTCTTCACTGCGGCTGCACCAAGACACCCAGGTGGAGATCCTGTAAGGCAAAGGGCTGCAAGAGTGCCAACACCAGCTGGTGAAAAATGGCCATCAATGAGCACATGAATGCCACTGTCTGAAAGACATGAATCATTAGACTTCATTAAAACCATTTTGGGTTTTTCCTCCTGTCCCCTGAGTCATCCAGAAAGAGGTCGTGGTCACAGGGAGAGGATGCCTGGAGGGTTTTCTGAAGGTGTCCGCATACTGGGAAGCCCAAGGCATAACGCCCCATACCAGGGCTTCTAGAGCATACTTCGCATGCCATTCCAGACAGCAGCTGGGAAGCAATGGTTATGAGCTTAATGACACAGTACTTTGCGAACACTGGGAGAAACCAAGTGAGATTTATAGCGCAGGATTCTAACATCATGTTTAATGTATTTATATAGCAGCACACGTACACAGCTCACCGGGTTTACAAAGCTATGCACACATTCAATCGCACAGATCAAACACATCGCATAGGTGCTGGCGGGAGAGACGTCATGACTCTGGGTTCTGCCCAGGCAGAGGAGACAGCGGAGCGATGGATGGACAGAGGGTTTCCTGCCGGAACAGAGCTGCCTGTGACCCTCGGCGTCCAGAGGAAGTCGCCCCTCAGTTCCAGCTATTCCTGCTGAGCGAAACTCCTTTACAATG
>PVJH01032556.1:0-14273 GCA_004026705.1 Nesogale talazaci | reverse complement strand
TTTGGAGAAGGTTGATAATGTTGTAAGAAGACTCATCTTTGGAAATGGCTAGCAAGAAGGAGAAGCTAAAAGTCAAGCAGGAGTTGTTGATGAACAAAATCGTGGAAAACCCTGAGGACACCAGCTCCCTGGAGGCTCGAATCATCGCCCTGACGGTCAAGATCTGCAGCTATGAGGAGCACATGGAGAAGCACCGCAAGGACAAAGCCCACAAGCGCTACCTGCTCATGAGCCTCGACCAGCGGCAGAAGATGCTCAAGCGCCTCCGCAGAACCAACTTCGCCGTCTTTGAGAAGACGTGCCGGGAGCTTGCCATCGAGTACACCTTCCCCCCGCTCTACTACTGCAAGGCCCACCGCCGTGCCGTGGCCAAGAAGGAGCTCTGCATGCAGGTGTTCCAGGAGGTTCAAAAACTGAAGAAGCAAAAAAGGGCCTTAAAAGCTGCAGCAACCGCAGCCCAGAAACAAAGCCAGAAGGACCCAGAGGGACCTGCAGAGGCCATACCAGAAGCCCTCGGGAAAAATGAATAAATTCTGTTCCCATGAAAAAATAAAAGAAAAAGGTGTGTTTGAATTATGATGTTGTTGGCGAATAGTGAAAGTACCATGGACTGGTAAAAGAAGAAAGCAATTTCTCTCGAAAGAATTACAGCCAGAATGCTTCTTAGAAGAAAGAATGGTGAGACTTTGGACAAGTTATTAGAAGAAGCCAGTTTCTGGAAAATGACAGCATTCTTGACATTACAGAGGGCAGTGAACAAAGAAAGATCCTTGACAAAGTGGACTGACGTGGTGGCTGAAGCAATGTACTCTTTTGTGAAGATGACTCAGGGCTAGGCAGTGTTTTATTTTGTTGCATGGAATCACTATGAGTGATAGTGATTCAAAAGCACCTAAAATAGCAACACACATAACTATATTTAGAGCACAGTGAAGTCAGTTCTCTCCGGAAAAACTTAATTCAGTTCAAAGCTCAGGAGTTACATTCTTAGTGTCTTTGAATAAATACTTTCCACAAAACGCAAATTGCTCAGCAGTGTTTTTTGGTTTATGAAACTCATGAGTAGAGTGTTCATTGATGAATTTATATAACCACTGTTTCAACCACAATAAGAATAGTTGCTTACATTTGTTGAATGTCTACTATATGCCAGAGAGCCTTTTTCTTTATTTTTGTAAATCATGTTACTCGGGGCTGATACAACTCTTATCACAAGCCGTACATACATCCATTTTCTCCTCCATCCCCACCCCCTATGAACCCATGATAAGTTATAAATTATTACTTCCCGGTGTCTTGCAGCCTCTATTCTGTTGTCTGTCCCTCAGGGAGGAAGTTATATTTAGATCCTTGTCATCATTTCCCCCTTTCTACCCTATCTTCCCTCAAACCTCCCAGTATTTACACGCTCACCACTGGTCCTGATGAATTCATCTGTCCTGGATTCCCTAACCAGAGAGCCTCTAATAGTCCAAATATATTTTGCCGTTTGATCTTCTCAACAACAGTTGACATCGGGGTTAATGTCTCCATTTTGCACACAAGAGAAGCAAAGCAAAAAGACTTGTCTCAAATAACCATCTAAGTGAGTCATCAACTAAGTTCACATGGAAGAAGTGCACCAGCCCATGTGACTCAAGGATTATAAATCATAAAATTCAAATCCAGAGAAAGGAACCGTGGTAGAGCTTAAATTCTGAACACCCAATTTGCAAAAGACTATAATTACAGTGGAAGCCCCAAATTCTTGTGTAGCATCCCCACAAAGATTAAGCCTCTCACCATAGTTTAGAGATGTGAGTAGCCCTACTATCAGAAAAAAAGTATTGTAAAGCAGATTTTGGTAGATGCAGTTAGATTATGATATAAAAACTTATCATTTGATCTGCCTTTTGACCAGTAGTGGGTTTCAAATAATTTAACAACTTGTTTGCTGCCCTATTTAACTTTATTTTAAAAAGACATACCAAAAGGTAGTTTATTGTTTAATACAGTAACACTTAAATGATACCAATAAAGGGGGTATACAAACTATATGCTATATGAAAGAGTTTTATTAATTTATTAATGAAAACTATTTAATGATACCTGACATAACAATAAACTGTTAAGATTTTTTTCTATAGTGTCACTTGATTGGTGTCCTCACTTAGAATATTCTTGACTTTAATCCAAGCATTATCATCTTGTGACTTATCCATCTTTTCACTGTTGCAGTAGGATCCAATTCGTTTAGAGGTAGGCCAATTAGATAGTAGTCATTGTGTTTGATACATTAGAAGCAGCCAATTTCTCTTCTCTGAATATATTTAGTGCTGTGAAAAAAAATCTTTCTGCTTCTGCCAAAAGTTACAGCAATTGTTCTGACAATATTGTTAGCTCTTTGAACACATTCAGGGACTGCACAATTCACTCATAATAGTGCATGGGAATTTTGGGTGTAGCATAAAGCCAAAATGAATGATAACGTGTCCCCCTCTGGCTATTTAACACTTTTTTCTTTATGCTATACGTTTGTTTACTGAAGTAACAAATGAAAGAAAATAAAAATATACTATGTCATCAAAAGTATAACAATTTTTATGAAATTAATAGTAAAAGAAAGCATTGCAAGCAGGCTGAGCCCCGGTGGCATAGTGGTTGTGTGCGGGACTGCGGCCCACTGGGTTGAAGGTTCAAATCCAGCAACAAGGCTGGGCCTCCTACTCCCAGAGGGCAGTGATGCCCCCCCCAAAAAAAAAAACAGAAACAAAAAAAGCATGACAAGCATAGTTCTAATTATTTATACCTATAAATGGAATGAGCACTACTATGAGTACTTAGAATAAGCTGTTTCACAGATGAATGTTTGAGAAAAGAGTAAGGGATGTAAATTTCTGATTTCCGCATTGGGCAGCTGCCCATACACTCAGCTTAGAGAGAACCCTGGTTACAAGTGCCATTTTAACAACTGGCTCACCAAAACCAACAGAAAGTTAGGTGTTGGTTCTGCCAAATCCATGTAAACCAGCTGAATTCCAAAACAGCTTTTGACTCATTTTAAGTTGGTTCCTGATTTTAATATTTGATATTTTCTTTTCAATTGAGGCTTTTCTTTTTGTCATAGATGTTAGGTTTCTTAGTTTGTTTCTTGATTTTGTTTTGTATTTTTTTTCTACATCTACAATCCTAGATAGGTAGATCTATAGAGCCTGTAACTGAATTAGTAATTACCTACAGTCATGGCTGGGGAGGTCAAGGGCAATTGGGGGATAACAACAATGAGTGTGTGGAAAGAAAAAACATTTCTAAAATTGGTTGTGGTAATGAATGTACAACTCATCTTAACATGATTAAACAATTGAATTATATGATATATGAATTATATACCAATAAAAATTAATTATAAAAAAATCTACTTCCATTGAAGCAATTCCAACTCATAGTGATCCCATGGGACAGAGTAGCAGTGTCTGGGAAGTTTTCTGGGACCCTAAATCTGTACAGAAGCAGACATCCTAGTCTTTACTCCACAGAGCGGTGAAGTTGCCAACATTGTAGCAGACAACCCAATGCTTCACGTACTGTGCCACCAGGCTTCTCTCGCTCTCTCCCTCTTCTTATTTTGTAAGACCATTATTGACTTGGCTAAATAAACACACCAGACCTCCTCTTGCTACATAGGCCAGAATTTAGTAGGATCTTTATCCTAAGGTCCAAATGGAGCCCTTCAAATATCTCTTCTAACATGAAAGACCCTTTGCAAAGATGTGCCATTTTATAAACTACTAGTTAATAAAAATGTAACTATTAAATAGCTCTTCTGATGGAAGGAAACGCTATTATAAACAAAACATTAAACTTTATCCTAGTTCTTTAGTGCTGTTGTGACAAAAATACCACAACCGGATGATTTTAACACATGTAAATTTATTTTCTCACAGTTTAAGAGGCTGGAAGTATAAATTTGTGGGTCAGTTCTAGTCAAAAGCATTCTCTCTGATGTCTCCAAAGGAAGGTCCTTGACTGAGATTCTACTCCTGGACAGTCTTCCCGTAGGTTGGCATCTCTCTGAATCCCTCCAGAATCAGAGAGGTTGCTTGTTTAGTGTCCTTTATATCTCAAAAGAATATACTTAAAGCCATACCCCTTGTGTTAGAGTTGATTAGAGAAACAGATCCAGTGACACTCATATATTATGAGAAAGAGTTTTATATCAAGAAGTAATTGTGTATCAGGAAAACATCTCAGTCCTGTCCAACTCAAGTCCATAAGTCCAATAAGTCCCTCTTCAGACTCATGAATCCACATGCAATGATGCAGTATGCAGGAATGTCTCCAGGTGGTGGGAGCAAAGTCCTGTGGATCCACTGACAGTGGATGCACGTCTAGGGTTCTGGCAGTACCACGTTCAGTCAGCAGGATGGTGATGTTCCCAGGGTCCTCCTTCTGATTAGGCCATACCCACATCCACCCCTACACTTTTCTATATTTCAAGTTGACTTGAAATTATGTAATTACCACAACCAACACTAAGCTGCCTCATTAATATAACAAAGACAGCCCTTTCCTAAGTGAGATTACTTAGGAATCACAGGAATATAGATGAGGATTTATAACACTTCTTTTGGGAGAGGACACAATACAATCCATAACATCCATTAAAAACATAATAACCAACCACCTCTGTTCCTTGCCAGGAACTAGGCTAGGCAATAAAGATAAAGAGTTAAACAAAACACGATACTCACATACTGGACAGAAATAAAGATTAAAGGATTTATTTCCAGATCTTTGGGGGAGTAAAACTGAAAAAAAGTTACATACTTTTATTACAATAGTAAGATAATCATTAAGGTTCAATAATCACTTACAGTCCAAAACAATAGCCTCTAAAGAAGATTGGAAGTTTATGTTTACATAAACTGTTTAAGTGTGTATGTTACAGATTTGCAGGGCTGTCCTGTGTTTTGCCTTCTTACTTTTCTTATTTCATAGAATAAACCCCTTAACTTTATACTTTGGGTATGCACGCTTAGGTACATTTAATTGATTGAGAATTATTGATTTTCGTGGTGAAAGGAACAAAGTCATCATCTTGATGTTCCAGCTGTGTTTGCTTATGTTCATTTTTTTTCAGCCTTCCAAAATACTTAATGTCTAGCGCAGAATATGACTTCCCTCACTGTTGCAGTTACCCTGATTAACAGGCTCAGTCAAGCAAACACCGCTTTTTCTGGGTTGTTATATTTTATCTTTTTAATGCCACCAATTTTAGACCTTTTCCTGGTAGTCTCTTTTCTTCTTGCTCGTATCTCTCAATCCTAACTCTTCTATCAATTAGAAATTTCATTCCAAAATAAAGATAGAAGCCTTTCACAACAAAGTCGGTTTTTTACCTCTTCAGTGATGAAAGTACTTTGAAAATTGCTTAGAAACATTTTCAGATACTGAAGGTCTAATTAATGGAAGCAGACGATGGCCAGAGTTGGGGCATGAGGATGGGCACTCCAGTTGGAGGACATTCAAAACGGGACTGAGAAGGAGCTGATTTCTCAGAGAGGATATGATCATGGTGCCATGAGTGAGGTTAAACCTGTGCAAGTGGAGCTTTGGGGATCTTCATTTGCTGATGGCCATGACTCAAGGTAAGGTGGAACAGTTGCAAAAGCTGTTAAAAATCAGAACTTGGAATGAATTTAGAAAAATTGGAAGTCATCAGAAATTAAATGGAACGTACTTGAGATCAATATCTTAGGTGTTAATGAACTGAAATGGACTGGTATTGCATATTTTAAATCATAAACCATTGATTTACTATGCTGGGAATAACAATCAAGAGGCATTCATTGTCAAAAAGCACATTGTAAAGTCAATCCCAAAATACAAATGCCATCTGTGATGGGATTATATGTTATCTATCTTCCACCAAGGAAATTCATTCAATACAATTATTACTCAAATTTATGGACCAACCACAAAAACTAGTGGTGCAAGAAATTGAAGAATTATACCAATGGCTTCAGTCAGAAATTGGTAAAACATGCGCTTAAGATGCATTGATAATTATTGGGGTTTGAAAGGCAAAAGTTGGAAACAAAAGGAACAGTAATTGAAAAATATTGACTTGGTGATAGAAAGGAAGCTCGAGGTCCCAAGATAGAATTTTTCAAAGCCAATGACTTTTTAGTAGCAAATATCTTTTGTCAACAACACAAAAGATGACTGTACACATGGATTTCTCCAGATGGAATACACAAAAATCAAATTGGCTACATCTGTGTGGAGAGACAGAGAGAAATCAGACCAGTAGCCAAAACCAGGCCAGGACCATGTAAGAGAACATCAGTTGCTCACATAAAGAAAAAAATTCTCCAGGATAAAGCTGGAGAAAATGAAAATAAGTCCAGAAGAGTCAAAACATGACCTTGAGCCTATGCCACCTGAATTTCGAGACCATCATCTCAAGAACAGAGCTGACTCATTGAACACTACTGACAGAAGATCTGATGAACTAGGGGAGGACATCAAGAACATCATGCAATGGGTCATTAAAAAGACAGAAAGAGGGCTGAGCCCCAGTGACGTACATGGTTGAGTGCGGGACTGCGGCCCCCCGCGGGCTTGGCGGTTCAAATCCAGTGGCAGTTCTCAGGAGCAGCGCTGGGTAGCTCCCACGACCACCAGAGGGCAGTAATGCCCCCCAAAAAATTTTAAAAAAACAGAAAGAAAAGACCAAAGTGGATGTCAGGAAAGACTCAGAAACTCACTCATCATTATAGAGTAGTTAAGGCAAGTGAAAGAAATAATGGCAACTAAAGAGAAAATTTCAAAGGATGCCTTGGGAAGACCTAGCCAGATATTATAATGAAATGTGCAAATACCTAGAATTAGAAACCAAAAAGGACAAAGAAACTAGTATATTTTAAATGGCAAGAACTGAGGAAAAAGGCCGAGACTTGAGTTGCAATATTGAAAGATTCTATGGAAATGCTACTGAATGAGCCAGGAAGCACTAAAAGAAGATGGAACGATACACAGAGTCACTGTACCAAAAAGAACTAGTAAGGGGAGCAATAGATGTTCCATGGATGAACATATATATTGCAGCAGTACACCGGCAAGGAACAAATTTGTCTTGGATGAAGTAAGGTCAGCGTGTCCCTTAGAAGGAAAGATGGTTAAATTTCATCTCATATACTTTGGACATGTTGTCAGGAAATACTAGTCCCTAGAGAAGGACATCATAATGTAAATGCACAGTGAAAAGGAGGAAGGCCTTCATCAGGAGATGCTCAACAGGGGCTCACCCAGTGAGATTAGCATAGGCGCAATGGTGAGGACGGTGCAGGACTGCTGCCTTTTGCTGTGCATAGGATCTCTGTGGATTGGAATCAACTTGATGGTATCTATAAACAACAACATGAAACCAGGAGCTTATAAAGACAGACATAACAAATGCAAAGATGTCTTTCAACATGAGTGAAATGGCTTATACATTATGATTAAAAACTTAGAACTCATGGGTTTTTGTGAAAATGAACAAGGATTTAAGAATAGGGGGTATAAAGATCTTTTCACTGAATTATAATCATTCTCCAGTTGAAGAGAAGACTGGAGCGAGTACAGTCCTCTAATTTATAAAGGAGCATGAGGCAGATGGTGACCAGCTGCAGTCCATTTTCACTGAGGGCTGAAGCAAAGGATGTGTGTCTATACTTTGGCTTGTGGGATTTGGGTTAAATATGAAACATAGTTTCCTGACACCATGGGTTGTAAAATAACTGGACAGAGTTGTAAAAAGTGTTATACAATCTCCTTCCCTAGGTATCTCTTAAGAACACAAAATGCTTTACCATCTGCTGGGAATAAGTACTCTGTAAAATTAGAGTAGCAAAAGGGGAAAATAAGCAATAACTCATAATTCCTGTCTTTATGAGTCAATGCACTCTGACATGATTTTTCCAGGCATGTAAATTTCTATATTTTTTTGAAGAATTGATGATATAGTTGTTGAGTGTTTTATGCACACTAATGCATTTTTAAATTATCTATTTATTAAAGGATTGTTTTATTGGGGGCTCTTACATCTCTTCTAACAACCCATATGTCAATTGTATCGAGCATACTTGTCAATATATTTCCATCATTCTTTTCCTTTTTGGGGGGCATCACTGCCCTCTGGTGGTCATGGGAGCTACCCAGCCTTGCTCCTGAAGAGCTTGTGCTGGATTTGAACTGCCAAACCCATGGGCCGCAGTCCCGCACTCAACCACTATGCCACCGGCGCTCAGTCCCCATCTTTATTTTCTAAACATTTACTTTCTATTTGAGCCCTTGGCAGCAGCCCCTCTTTTTTCCATCCTCATCCTTGTGACCTCTTGATAAATTAGGACTCTTTTCATGTCCTACACCGAACACTGCCTCCCTTACCTGACAGTTTCTGGGGGGGCGTTGCGGTGATTCTGCGTCAATCATTGAGATCAGTTCCCCCTTCCTCCCCTCCTCTCACAACCTTCTCCCTACCCTCCTGATATCCCTAATCCCATTCCAGTTCCTGGATTCTGTGTGTCATGAGCTTTATCTCTTAGCTGTACCTGTGTATGGATACATTTTTTTAAAAAGGCAAAACTCTTCCTCTGTGTTCTTTTTAGAAGTATGCGTGGCTTATATTTGCGGTGTTGTTAGCTACCATCCAGTTGACTTCAATACATAGGATTTCCAGGCCCAGCAGTTGAAAAAAAGCACTGCCCTATGCCATCCTCACATAGTTGAGCCAGTTGTACTCACAGTATCCGTCCATCTCCTTGGGGCTCTTCCTCTTTTTCCCTGCCCTTTCCCTCTACCAAGTGTGTCTTCTTCCTGGGACTGGTCCCTCCTGATGATGTGTCCAAAGTATGTGAGAAACAGTCTTATCATCCTGGCTACTAATGAACATTTACACTCTGCTTCTAAAACACATTTGTTTGTTCTATTGGCAGTCCATTGGATACTCAAGAAGTGTTTTTATTTAATACCATAATCGAATGATATCAATATTTCTTAGGCTTTCTTTATTCACAGTCTAGCGTTCATGTATCAGAGGTGATTGAAAATGCCAAAAGTTGCATCAAGTGTTCCTTATTCCTTGAATAGCTTCTTTATTTTTGACACATTAAAAAAAAAGAGGTCTCTTACAGGAGATTTGCCCAATGTACTGTGCCATATGATTTCTTGACAGCTCCTTGTATGGTCATTGATTTGGACCCAAGTCAGATGAAATCGTTGACAACTCTAATTTTTTTTTAATTTATCACATAGGTTCCAAACTTATTTGGCCTACCACTGCCTTTTCAAGAAAAAAAAAAGTTTATTCAGTGCTCTCCTGGTATTTAAAGACAAGTATGGCAACTCATAGTCCAGAATAATGTGGGTATTTGCTGCCCACCACCCCAGTGATGGTATTACACACCTGGTGTAACAGTGGATTATTATGTTATTGCTTATTGGTCAATCTGTGAAGATTTTTATTTTCTTATCTCATGTAGTATCCAACTGAAGGCTATAGACTTTGCTCTTCATCAATAAGTGCTTCAACTGTTCTTCACTTTTAGCAAGCAAGTCGGTATCATGTACATATTGCAGGTTGATAATAAGTCTCCTCATACTGATGCAACATTCTTCTTAATATAACCTAGCTTAACTAGGAACTGATCCGGGGGTACATGGGAGAGGGGAGGTAGGGAAACAAAGTGGGTGCTAGCAAACCCAGAGACAAGGGAACAATAAACGGTCTAAAATTGATGGTGAGGAAGGGGTTGGATGCCCTGGTAGGGCTTGATTAAGGGCAGTGTAACTGAGAGGAATTACTAAAACCTGAATGAAGGCTGAACATGATAGTAGGAAAGAGAAAAATAAAAGAAAATAGAGGAAAGAACAGGAGGCAAAGGGCATTTATAGTGGTATAATTGCAGGCATTGACATATATATTTATATGTATAAAGAAAGGGAAATAGATCTATGTACATATATTTATATATTAAATATCAAGGCAGCAGACAGACACTGGACCTTTACTCAAGTACTCCCTCAATGCAATGACACTTTGTTCTAATAACCTGGCATTCTGTGATGTTCACCTTCCTGACATGATCGCTGAAGAGAAAATGAGTGCATAACAAATGTGGTGAAGGAAGATGATGGTGCCTGGCTATCAAAAGATAGTGTGTCTGGAATCTTAAAGGTTTATAGACAAACAAATGGCCATTTAGCTGAGAAGCAATAACGTCCACATGGGAGAAGCACACCAGCTTGTGTGATCATGAGGTGTCGACGGGATCAGGTATCAGGCATCAAAGAACAAAAAATCGTATCATTGTGAATGAGGGGGGAGTATGGAATGGAGACCCAAAGCCCATCTGTAGGCAACTGGACATCCTCTTATAGAAGGGTCGCAGAGAGGAGACGAGCCAGTCAGGGTGCAATATAGCATGAAAAAAGCATACAACTTTCCTCTAGTTCTTTAATGCTTCCCCACCCACCCCCCTCAACTATCATGATGCCAATTCTACATTACAAATCTGGCTAGACTAGAGGATGTACACTGGAACAGATAAGAGCTGGAAACACTGGGAATCCAGGACACATAAACCCTTCAGGACCAATAATGAGAATGGCAATACTAGGAGGGGGAGGGGAGGATGGGGTAGAAAGGGGGAACCGAACACAGGGACCTACATATAACCCACTCCCTGTAGAATGGACAACAGAAGAGTTGGGTGAAAGGAGACATTGTACAGGGTAAGATATGACAAATGAATAATAATTTATAAATTATCCAGGGTTTATGTGGGAGGGAAAAGGGGGGAGGGGAAAATTAGCAACTGATGCCATGAACTCAAGTAGAAATCAAATGTTTTGAGAATGATGATGTCAACAAATGTACAAATGTCTTAACACAATGGATGGATGGATGTCTTGTAATAAGAGCTGTAAGAACCCCTAATAAAAAAAATTTATGCAGTAAAAAAAAATTCACTTGATTTAAATTTTTTTCTCAGTATGCATATTGAATAATTATGGTGAAAAGATACAACTCTGACATGCATCTTTCCTGATTGTAAATAGTGCAGTATTTCTTCTGTTCACACGGCTGACCCTTAATTGATATATTGTGGTGTGATCTTTCAGTTCCCACTCATAGTGACCTTATACACACCAAGGCAAAATGGTGGCCAGTCCTGTACCATCTCACAATTGTCCTTATGCTTTAATTCACTGTTGCAGTCACTGTGTCAAGCTTCCTAACTGAAGACCTTCCTCTTTTTCGCTGCCCCTCTTCTTTACTAAGTATGATGTCCTTGTCCAAGGACCGATCTCTCCTGGCAACATGCGCAAACTACGTGAGATGAAGTTTCTCCTCTAAGGAGCATTCTGGCTGTATTTCTTCCCAAACCGATCTGTTTGTTCTTTTGTTACTTGGTCTATTCTTTTGTTCCATGGTACTTTAAGTATTTCTCACCAGCACCATAATTCAAATGCATCAATTCTTCCTTAGTATTGCATATTCATTGTTCATCTTGACATGCATATGAGGCCATTGAAAATACCATGACATGCCTTAGTTTTCAATGTAACCTCCTTGCTTTTCAATGCCTGAAGGAAGTCAGGAAGAGCTGGTTTACACAAGGCAGTATGGTTTGGATCTCTTGACGGCTGCTTCCATGAACGTGCATTGTGGATGCAAGCAAGAAGAATCTTTGGCTTCAGTCTTTTCTCCATGTATCAGTTGTGAGACCGATGGTGTGGAAAAACCTTTTAATTTCTAATGATGTTTTGAACGCAGAGAGCAGGAAAGCAGCCAAACTAAAACCACATCTCAACACCAAACCTACAGCAGATTTCAATAAGCCCCAAAAGACTTGAACAACTTTTAGAATCTTCAATTTTAAAAAAAAAAGTAACTTTTATGAAATGTGTCTGTCAACAAATAGTTTTCACTTGCTTCTTACAAAACTAATTAATTACAAAAACTAAAAAGCTCTGTGCTTTTAGGACAAGATGCCGTGTTACCTGATGCTACTGAAATGTCAGAAGTAGTTCATGGGGAAAGGTATGGGAATAAAATTCATTGATTTCCTTTATAGAATGCAATCATTTACAAAATAATTTCTGAAATTAGTAATAACCAATCCCAGCATCATTGAAATTGCAATTCAGTTAAATGAAACAGTTGATATTTCTAATACAGTAGGGTTGTTATTTTATGTAATGTATGTTTATGAAGGAAAAAATGTCTAAGGAATTGTTTTGTCACCCTTTGGAGAGGGCCCCAAAAGGGAAAGACATATGCCCTAAAGTTGATGAATTTTTCACAAATAAAGTTAATAATGGAAAAATGTTACTTCAGTCTGTTGGAACAATGACAGGTGAGATGGTTGGATTTGTAGCAAAAGTTAAAGCTGTTGGTGATGATCATAACGCTTTATTCACTATATGATCCTTCAGGAGGTACCTATAGCCAAAAATTATCCCCACAGAGCTAGATGTTAGATGCTGTCAAAATTTTAACTTCATTAAAAGTCATGCCCTTAACAGTTATTTATTTTCAAACCTTGACATAGTATGACTCTGATTACAAAATCTTATTACTACATGCAGAGGTGAGGTGGTTCACAAGAGAGCAAAGTTTAAAGACATTTTTGAAATTCCAAGATAAACTTATTATATTTTTTCACTGAGCAGAAATCTGATTTTATTTTTTTTCATAATGACTTTTTAAACTGTGTATTTTCAGATATATTTTTAAAACTCAGTGATCTAAATATGTCACTTAAAGAGAACAAGTGTACCATATTTAGGTTAAATATGCAATTGAAAGCTTTGCTCTAAAGTTAGCATATGAAAGAGTAAGATAGAATATGGTTCTTTAGAAATGTTTATAGATGTGGATGATTTTTTTCATTGAAAATAAACTTCCCAGGCTGAGCCCCGGTGGCATAGTGGTTGTGTGCGGGACTGCGACTCACAGGGTTGGCGGTTCATATCCAGCAGCAGCTCTCCAGGAGCAAGGCTGGGCCTCCTACTCCCACCAGGGGGGCAATGAGGCCTATAAGAAGAAAAAAATAAAGGAAACTTCCCAATTTGGATGTAGGTATGGATTATTGTACAAGCTCCCAATAAAATGATTTTTAAAAAAGAAAATAATCTTCACAAAGATTTATTACAACGTTTATAATTGAAGTGTGTGGGGAGACTCAGTTTCTGAAATACTTCCTTTCAATTTGTGATTCTAAAGAACAAAATTGGATCACACATCATAATTGAAATAAAGAACATCAGTCATTTGCCATTAAAATTTAACAAGAACTTTCAGAGTTATCAACAGGTAGAGGTTTAAAACTTGAGTTTCCTAAAAACATGGTTAAATACATTTTGGTTTGGAATTAGGGAAGAATTTCAACAATTACTGAAATGGCTACAGATAAACTTCAGCCATTTGGTACTATATATTTATGCATTAAAGTTCTCAGCATTAACAATTTTAAAATGCAAAAAAATGACCAATTCTGAATAGCATTGAGGATGCTCTTATGTTTTACAGTATCAAATATTTCAACCAAGTTCAATTCTACTCTACATTGGAAAGGGGGTTGCTGACGATGCAGTTGGGTTAAAATTTAGCACCTTATCAATTTATCTGTCTTATGATCCATTTAAATTTGTTCTCATTTTTAACATTTTCTGATTTTCTTTTGAGGTTTTTATCTGTTTTACTTTGTAATTGTTGACAGTTTTATAGTTAATATTTTTCTGTATATGAAAGCCAGAATAGGTAAATCTTTAGAGATAGCAAATGTATAAATGGTTGTTTGAGGTGATGGAAGGAAAAGGTGGGGGGAGGGGCTAATGAGGAAGAGTAAAGAATGAAGAAAATGATCTAAAACCAATAGTAGTGGTAATTGTACAACTCTTCTTAATGTGATTAGTAGTTGAATTAACAAAATATCTCTATTTCCTGATGTCCATTTGTTTAAAGAATGCTTGAAAGAACAAGAATCACATCATTACATAGGAGGAGGAGAGCAGGGTGGGGACTTAAGGCCCACTGGTGGGCAATTGGTCACCCCTTTACAGGGGAGTCACGGGGAGGAGACAGACCAGTCGGGGGGCAGCCAGGCAGTGATGATGCATACAAGTTTCCTCTGATTCCTGAAGCCTTCCTCCCTGTCCCCCAACCATCATGGTCCCAACTCTACCTTGCAAATCCAGATGGACTGGAGAAGTCACACTGGCATAGAGGGGAGCTGGAGATA
>PVJH01032555.1:0-22520 GCA_004026705.1 Nesogale talazaci | reverse complement strand
TCCTGGTGTCTCTTTTCATTTACTTTGTGGTTTACTGACAGAGCCTTTCAAAGATATGGAAGTTTTACTCCCTGTGCAAAGTCATCAGGCTTATGTTTGAACGTTCTAGCTGAGAGATTATGCAATTTATCTTTTGGCACATGTCTTTCAAGGCTAAACTAAAATTCTTGCGGCAATCTCCTTGGCACGGGAGATAATAGAGATGATTTATCTTGACTAACATGCAAATTACCTGAAGTAGTCATATACTGTAAGGGAGAGGTGCCAGCAATTATATAGATGTCAAACTTCGTTCTCTGTGACATGGTTATTAAAACCAAATGCATTCTTATGTATTGCCTGCCACCTTCAACATGAAAGACGCTTACCTCCAAGCTTGCCTCGTTTTAGCAACCTTTGCATGGTCCATTTCTGGTGAGTTCTGATCTTGGTAGTACGCTCAACCTTTACGTTGGCGACATAATTAATTAGAGGTGGAAGAAAACGTGGACAAAGTACTGCTCATTGTACAAAAACTTCAGGCTCTGGAATCAGGCTGCCTGGGTTTGCATTCTGGCTGTGCTACTCGCTACCGTGTAAGCTCCGAAGAGTTCTTGAACTTCCAGTTGTCATTTTCAAGCCTCACTCGATTCTCTTTCATTGCTTTTCTTCTTATTTTAGTAAGCAAAATGTTCTGTAGAACAAGTTATACGTCAAAATGGGGAAAGTAACTTGTGTATTGGTTTTATATCCAGCCATGCTTAGGAGTTTTTTATTTTAACTTTTTCTCGTTTGGGAGTCAGAAGCAATCGCTACTGAGAGCAGTTCTGCATTCAGATCTGCGCGCTGGTCCTTTTATCTCTGACTTCGGGAGTCGTTTGAGTTCTCGGAACCAGTTTTCTTATTTCTTGTGTTTCTTATTTGAGTTTGTGAGGATCTAAATGTGAACGTGCATCATACTGTAAATTTAATACAGCGACTCCTCTTTATATGCCAATTTTGCCATTTTCACTGAGTTAATGATCTTAAATTTTCTAAGTGGACAACTTACTTTCTATATTTAATAAATGTGTCCCTTCATGGATTGTTTCTGACGAAGGTCTTAATATCACTGCTTTGAGTCTCTAAAAGTTTAGTTAAGTTGTTTACTTGACATGCTCCTGTTTCTCCAGGAAGAAAGATGCAATTTTGTACTCCCATAAAGGGGCAGTCGTGGAAATCCACAGAGGCAGGTCTGCTCTGTCCTAGCCCATCGCTGTGAGTTGGAACCAACTCAATGGCACTCAGTTATTTTATTCTTAACTTTAGTAGGAATATTTCTTAGATTTCACATATAAGAAGATGCTAAACATTGGTGTAAAATGGTTTTTGCACTTTCTTCCCCCATCAGATATGTTAGATTTGTTTGTGCATTTTTAATTGAAATACGTGTGTGATATTTTGAATATGGTAAATGAAACAATTAACTTTGGGGGGGGCATCACTGCCCTCTGGTGGTCGTGGGAGCTACCGAGCCTTGCTGCTGCTGGATTTGAACTGCCAAGCCCGTGGGCCGCAGTCCCACACTCAACCACTACACCACCGGGCTCAGCCCTATATGTTTCTTTTTTTGAAAGGTCTCTAAAAAGTTTGTGGAAAGTTTCATTATCTTTTCATCCCTTTTTTCTACAAACCTTTTGAAGCTTTCATGCTGTCTAGTTTTTGTTCGTCTTTTTCTCTCTCTCTCTCTTTTTTTTTTTTTTGTGGGCATCACTGCATTTGGTGGTAGTGGGCGCTACCCAGCCGCCGCTGGATTTGAACTGCCAAGCCTGCGGGCTGCAGTTCCGCACTCAACCACTTACGCCACCAGAGCTCAGCCCTTGGTCGTCTTTTTATATGTTTAAGGGAAAGAAATAAAACATGGCAGAATATTTGATGAGTAAAAAAAAAAGCTTTAAAAACTTTTAAATCCTATGTAATCTACCTTCTAAATCTAAATAAGATTTATGTTTTGGTTTTTTTCTAGTCATTTAAAAATTTTTTTTCCTGCAGATAAAATTTGAAATGTATGCCCACAAATAATAATATCGGGTGATTAGATTATATTTAATTATATGTCCTCCTTGTATGGAATTATATAGTATATGGTGATTGGCTTCTTTTGTTTAACATAATATTATTTCAATATTTTATCCTGAAATGTAAAATATTTCATATTTTATCCTGAATCCGTACGTCATTCCTTTTATGTCAAGGTAATATTTCACTGTATAGATAATAATGCATTATTTGTCCTTTCATTAGTTGATGGAAATATTTAATATTCACATATAAGTTTTTGTGTGGACATAAACTTTCATTTCTCTTTGGTTAGATACCTAGTAGTGGAGTTCCAAAGTGGATGTATTTAATTTTTCACTATGTGTTTGAACCCATGTCCAACTAAGGCCCTATATTTCCCTCTTTCCCTACTTGGTTCCCATCTCACACTTCCCTCTCGTTCTCTAGCAGGTTATTTGTTGTAATGCGAGTCAATAACTTGTGATTTTTGCTTTATATATTTATGCTTTCTGATTGTATTTTTGTTACTTTTCTTACTGTAAACTAGTAGTTTATTTTTATTCATCTGAAAATAATGAAATCATTCTGATAAATGTATTTACCCCTGATTGTAGGCTGAGCTACTTCCAGTAGCCACTTGCATGTTATACATAATTTTGATATTATTTTAAATTTAGTCATAAATTGTAGTTGGGATTTTTTATGTGGTTGTTTTAAAAGGAGAGTTATAATTTTTCTAATCATTTCATTTTTATAACATCTCTCTTTGTACTGCACTTTTGCCAGAAAATGTGCTGTCTAGTTTTTCTTTTTATTTTTTTCTTATTTATTTATTTCTTATTTTTTCTTATAATATTTTCTTATTATTATTTCACTGCCCTCTGGTGGGAGTAGGAGGCCCAGCCTTGCCCCTGAAGAGCTGCTGCTGGATTTGAACCACCAACCCAGTGGACCTCAGTCCCGCACACAACCACTACGCCACCGGGGCTCAGCCCCCTTCTTTTTATTTCTAAGGGGAAAAAAAACACAACAATATTTAATAAATTAAAAAAAAACCTTAAAAACCTGTTTTAAATCCTATGTAAAATCTACCTTCCAAATCTAAATAAGATTTATATTTTTGTTTGTTTCTTCCAGTCATTTTTAAATTTTATTTTTCTCTTCATATATAATTTAAAAGGTATGCCCACCAATGTAATATCAGACAATTATATTATTGTTAATTATATGTGCTTGCTTTTATTAATGCTGTCTTTTCATGTAGCATTATATTATTAATACTTTCCACTCTTTGAGAACATGTTTAGAAATGGCAATTTGGTATTATATGTATGAATATAATAGTGTTTATATAGTGGTTTATAGTTTTTACTTATTAAAAGGAATAGAAGAGTTGCTGTTGCGTAGACTCCCAGGGGCGGTTGTGTAACTCAGGGGTAAAGTTGAAGAGACATGAGACAAGATGAGGCATGCGAGTACTCACCTTTCGGACAGCCATGACTTCAGCAGCCAGATCTGTGCAGAGAGAATATGTTTCCAACCAAGGCAGTGCAATAAGACCCAATTATAGGTAACCACATGCATAACAGGAAAGGGTTAAACAATGGGCATATTTGCAACAGGAAGGGAGGCAGTGAGTGCCTCCATTTCTAGCCCAGGTCCTCAACCTGTGGGTTTCGACCCCTTTTGGGGTTCAGTGACCCTTTCACAGAGATTGCCTAATTCATAATTGTATAAAAATTACAGTTATGATAGAGTAATGAAAATAATTTTATGGTGGGGGGGGTCACCACAACCTGAGGAACTGTACTAAAGGGGCATTAGGAAGTTTGAGAACCACTACTTTATGATCTTCCTCAATGAACTTAAAACATGTTAACGCGGCAGCTTTGCTGTCTATGAGGGACTTGAATTGTATCCCTTTTCAGTGTTCTTTCATCTTGGGAACAAAGAGGCGTATGATTAGGACTGACAAGTAGATATGGGGCAAGGTGTGCCAATGGGCTTCTCTAGAACAGCCTTGGCTAATGTGGAGCATGAGCAGGTACATTGTGATGAATAGAATGCCTCTGCACAGCTGTCCTTGCTTCTTTCTCCCCAACACAGTTTTCAGTTGTCTTGGGTACTTTGAGGAAATCTATCAGTATAACCCCTTCTCCTTTGGGATCCAGGGAGTGAAACAAGCGCACACTGCCTAAGCCGGCCTCTCTGCCTGGACTGTAACCCAGCAGATCCCTTCAGGCAGCTGCCCTTTGACTGGACCTTTCTGTTTTTAAAGGCACCCTCAAGAGATTAAGCATAGTACTGAGCAGACTTGTCTGATGCAGAGACATGTTTAAGCCATTTTATTGGGAATAAACCTGTGTGTTCATGAACTGGAACCCTTGTAGCAGTACTTAAAATAATTTGATTGATAGAAAATTTGCATAATCATACACTTGCACAGTTAAATCACCCTGATGAAGAATCGTATAGACATCATCGCAGTCAGTTATAGTGTTCCCTCCCCCGCCTGATCTGTGTGTGCTTCAGGGGCACTAAAGGTCAAACACACACCTGATTGACTGCTCATTAGTAAGTCTGTGCAGCTCCAAGATGAGTCGGCATCGATTGATCGATAGACGGCACTGAGTTTGGTGTGGGAGGGTTTGGGGTTTTTTTTTTTTGGGTGGCCTCACACTGTCTAGACTTGAAGGACATCTAAATGCCGAATATTTTACAGGCGCGGTTCCAGCATTCAAAGAAGGGAAGCAGGACACCAAGTCTAAGCAACGCTCTGGACTTGTGGAAGAGACGTTTAGAATCGTCAAGGAGTCTCTCAGTGATGACATCGTGAAAGCCACTCAAGCAGTCTATCTGTTTGAGCTCTCAGGTAATTGCTATGGCTCTCCACCTGGCCTCGTGTGAAGCCAGATAGGACATTCTCACCTGCAGAGTTGGCTGTAACCAGGACCCTTCCATTCGACGAGAAAATAAGTGTGTGTGTTTCAAAGTCAAGGTGCACGCACATAGCTATGTGCTATAAACCTTCTTTACGTGTGCTTTCAGCGTTAAATAACTCCTTGGACTATAATTGGGAGAAGCTTTTGAAGGGCATGTGGACTTTGACAGGTAGTGTAATGCAGCCCCTTGTCTTCAACCATTCCCTCCATGTGGCTACCTTTTCGAAACTTCTTTTTTTTTTTTTTTTAAACTTCTCCTTTGAATCCACGGAGAAGCGCCTTGATCCTTCCCGTGCTTGTTTCGAGTCCCTGCCTTTGGGTCCCTTTGGGTTTCTGCTATCGCCTGTCCACACCCTGTTGTTTGTTGTGAGGTGCCGCTGGTGCGTTTCCTAATCGGTGATTCTGTGCCCAGCAGGATGTCCCTCACGACTGCTCCTGTGTTCCAGCCCATGGTCACAGCTGGTGTGTCAGTCCATCTTGTCAAGGGCATCCCACTTTCTCACGCTGCCCCGCTTCCTAGCATGCGGTCCTTTTCCAGGGGCTGGTCTCTGTAACATGTCAAAACACTATTCTTAAATCAGCTCCCTGACTGCCCCCCACAGCTGCGTTCTGCTGGGGGAAAGAAAAGCATGTGCTGCTCTGTCTGCAACAAGACCACTCATCACAGGCTCACTTCAATTAGCCTCTAAGCAGCACCTCAGAATTTTCTTTGTGGTCAACTTAATGCCTCACTTTGCACAATAACTATTTTTTTGGGGGGGAGCATCACTGCCCTCAGGTGGTGGGAGTAGGAGGCCCAGCCTTTGCTCCTGTGAGCTGGAATTGAACCTCCATCCCAGTGGTTCGCAGTCCTGTGCACAACTACTATGCCACCGGGGCTCAGCCCGCACAATAACTTTTTTTTTTTTTTTTAGGCATCACTGCCCTCAGGTGGTGGGAGTAGGAGGCCTAGCCTTTGCTCCGTGGAGCTGGAATCGAACCTGCATCCCAGTGGGCCGCAGTCCCGCGCACAACCACTATGCCACCGGGGCTCAACCCACAATAACTATTTTTAAAAGCTTTGTGTTCCTCAAATTTTTCCCTTTGCCATTTCAGTGCCAGTGGTAGATCATTCTAATTCCTCTTTAACAGATTATAGACATTTTCACATAGAAATTGTTTCGACTTCCTGAATATATCAAACCAGCCCTTTTTTTTGGGGGGGGGGGGGTGTTGCTACCGGTGGTCGTGAGAGCTACCCAGCACTGCTCCTGAGAGCCGCTGCTGCATTTGAACCGCCGAGTCCGCGGGCCACGGTCCCGCACTCAACCACTTACGCCACCAGGGCTCAGCCCTTCAAACCAGCCTTTATAGCAGTGGTTCTCTACCCTTCTGCAGCCGCGACCCTTTCATACATTTCCTTATGTGGTGGTGACCTCCAGCCATAAAATTAATGTTCTTTGCTACTTCATCAGTGTCATTTTGCTACTGTGATGAATTGGGTGACCCTATGAAAGGGTTATCGGCCCCCACCCCACTCCCCCAAAGGGGTCGCGACCACAGGTTGAGACCTGCTACTTTATAGCCTGGATCCTCTCCACCTTCTATCCCAGGAGGTTGGAGCCCAGTTTGAGATCAGCGCATCTCAAGCGTTAATATTTATGCTCTTCACTTGGATCTCGCTAAAGTGGAGATTCTGATTTAGTAGTTCTGGGGTGGAACCTGGGAGCCTGCATTTCTATTTCTGTCAGGTGATGTTAGTACAGAGGTCCACAGTCACATTTTTTTTTTTAAAAAAGCACAACAAAAACACTTTATTGTGAGAATTAGGAAGTAGTCATGCCAGTTGACCTTGGTATACCCTAAGACTATGATCCTGAACCGCCAGGCCAAGCAACTCAGTCCTTCAAGATATTCATGTCTAAGACATTTTCATATCTCTGTGCCCTGTGTGTTCCACCACAATCACAGGCAGATGTTTGCAGCAAAGGTAAATGCGCATACAAAAATGTATATATGCATATGCACACGTACACAGACACACAAGGGGGTATCCCCCCCAAAGAAGATTTTTTTTTTCAAAGCTATGTATTTAAATTTCTTTACCAAACAACCTTCTCCCCTCCAAAACATTCTCCATTACACTCAATGCAGTGGACAAATCTGTGATTCCATTTTTGAAAACATTTTCAAACTCATCTGTTTGGATAGCTGACAATACATCTTTTTCTTCTCCTCGTCTGTGTAGTCAAATCACTGTCCTTTCATGTCCCTCTGCATTGAGGAAACAAAAATAAGTCCCACAGAGTGAGTCAGGTGAGTAAGGTGCATGGGGCAAGAAAGGCATGCTGTTTTTCTACCTAAAATGGTGCACTGAAATGGCTTCATGAGCAGGTACATTCCATGGTGGCAAAACCAGTTCTCTGCCACAAATCAGGCCTTTTCTGTCACACACTGTTAGCCTATCTTTTCAGAACCCTTAAATGGAAAGCATGATTAACAGTTTAACCTGGTAGAAAGAACTCCAAATGTACTATCCCCCTCACATCCAAAAAACAAATCAGCATCGTCTTGATCATTGATTTCACTTGATGAGCTTTTTGGGGGTCAAGGTGATGATAATCTCTTGCACTGGCTTGATTGATGTTTGCTTTGGGGTCAAGTAGAAACGTGGTGCTTTGAGAGAATTGCTCTGAAAAAACCCAGACTTTTTTACTAAGGTAATTTTGCAGCGACTCTTCTCATTCCTGAATCTTCCATTAAAACTCATTGAACCATGCTCCAAGATAATCCCAATTTTCCCCGTGTCTTCAATGGTCTGTCTTCTGTTTTCATCCATTTGGGAAGTTGATGGACATCCAGAACTAGGTTTGTTATCAACTGACATTTCACCTTTTTTGAAATGAGGAAACCACTCATAAACTTGTTTTCCCCATAGCACTGTCCTTGTTGGCTGTATTCAACATCACAACAGTTTCTGCGGCATTTTTCCCGAACAGGAAACAAAATTTCACAGCTGCACATAGTTCTCTTACAATAGACAGCGAGGTTTGAGTGAAATTGCTTCTATGAAAAAATTCACTGTAACCAGAGAGCACCTCTGGAGATGTTGCTGGATGCACTAACTCAGAGCTAGTTGCTTATGCTCACCTAGCAGGAAAAATGTTCACTATGAAAGCTCCGTGTAGCGGGGCTGAGCCCCGGTGGCATAGTGGTTGTGTGCGGGACTGCGGCCCACTGGGATGGAGGTTCGATTCCAGCTCCACGGAGCAAAGGCTGGGCTTCCTACTCCCACCATCTGAGGGCAGTGATGCCCCCCCCCCAAAAAAAAAACAAAACAAAACAAAACAAGAGAGAGAGAGAGAGAAAAAAAAGCTCCATGTAGCAAAGCTTTTTTTTCCAGGTGCTTTTTTGTGTGGGGGGCGGGGGACACCCCCCATAAACACACACACACACACACACACACACACACACACACACTCCCCCCCATCCCCATAGGTACACTCCCCCACCCTCAGCATTTGTTTATCCAAGCATCTACTTGTAGATCACCATGGTGATCTGCAGGACGGAGTATATAAGAGTACATGGTCTTTTTTTTTTTTTTGTAAGGAGAATATAAAAGAGGCAAAAAGACACAGACACATCATCCAAATAAGGCCGGTAACCAAAGTCTTAATAATGGGTCCAAGGATGAGGACCCACTCAGTAACAGAGTTCCAGATCCCATTTTCTCTGTCTCGGGGCGTGTGTTCATTCTCTCCAGTGGGTCCATCCTGCAGCCTCTTTTCCAACCCTCACTTCCCAGTCCTCCTCTGCGGACTTCAACTCCTCAAGCATGCTGTGCTTTTCATCCTGTTTTTTTTTTGCATATTTTATTCCCATTTCCTAAACTATGTTCCCACTTCTCTGTCCAGCTAATTTTCAGTTTTTAAATCCCACCTTCAATGGACTGTTCATACCCCTTTATAAATGTCCTCTCACATCCTCTGTCGCTGCCTCCTCGTTTGTAAGCCAAACCATGTTTTTCTGCAGCATCTTCAGAGCCTAGTGCCGTGCCTGGGATACAATAAACCAGATTCTATCATTGAGTCGATTCACACTCATTGCCAGCTAAAGGACAGGGTAGAACCGCCCCTATTGGCCTTCCAGACTGTTAACTCTACAGGAGTAGAAAGCTTGGTCTTTCTCCCAGCATATAATAAGTCATTCATGAGTATTTGTTGATTTTAATTGAAACAAGCCCAAGAATTTTAACGTGGTAAGCCGCATTACAGCCGCCGGTAGCCATGACTGAAGTTTGAGAAGAGCAGGCCTCCACTGACATTTACTTGTAAATACCGATCTTCCTTGTAGGTGACGATGGTGGAACCTGGTTTCTTGATCTCAAAAGCAAGGGTGGCCATGTTGGATTTGGAGAACCTGCTGAGCGGGCGGATGTGGTGATGAGTATGTCTACTGAAGATTTTGTAAAAATGTTTTCTGGTGAGTTTTTTTTTTTTGGGGGGGGGGGCATCACTGCTCTCCGGCGGTGGGAGTAGGAGGCCCAGCCCCACTGCTGGAATTGAACCTCCGTCCCAGTGGGCCGCAGTCCCGCGCACAACCCCACTACGCCACTGGGGCTCAGCCCCTGGTGAGTTTTTTCATTGGTTGACTTATTTAAGGGAAACTTAGCTTTGCGTTGGCTCGCTCCATATAATCCAGGCTCGTACATGTTTGTAGCGGTGGAATCTTAGTAGCTGTGGACGTTGAAGAGCTGCAGCCAGGGAGGGCTGTTCTCACTGTGGCCTCGACTGCCCCTTTCCCCTCATCCAACTACTGGAGTTCCCTTTTTGCCATACTGAGAAGCCAATAAGATAATGTTGGGAACAGAGCGAAGTCAACATGACTGGTTCATGGGTTTTGTTAGATCATGGAGGGACAAGCCATCTGCCATGGTCCAGGGACCTGGATTTCTGTGAAATCCCTAACCCAGAGAGCCGTTGACATGATTCTTTATTTTGCCCTTGAGCTTCTAGTTGTGCCATGCAAAAAAAAATTAAGGTTATTTTCTGTTACTTAAGAAGCTCTAAGGGCACACATAGCAGCTAACCAAAAGATTCGTGATGTTCTACCCATGAGCCGTCACAGGGAGAGCAATATGGCAGTCTGTCTTGGTAAAGTTGTACAGCGTTGAAGACCCTGTGGGCAGTTCTCAGTCTTGTAGCATCATAATGAGTTGAAATCATACTACTGAAAGATTACCTGCAGCTGGTTTGGGTTTAGCATCTTATGCACTCTTTTGGTGAGTACATATTTCTGCTTATAAAAACGAGACCATGCTCTTAATTTTGGTAACCTTTTTCACTTAAGATATTCTATTTTCAGGTTAATAGATACCACTTTTAATTACTTTAATCAATTGTTTAGTGTTTAAGCAACTGTTTCTCCATAGAGCTTAAACAAAATGCTTTGGACATAGTAGATCCTCAATAAATACGTAGTGAATGTGAACCTTACAACTATAATTTCTAAGACTCACTTTAAAATGTATTATCAGCTTCTATGTTGAAATGATGATAACCCTAGTCAATATGTATTGTGAAATAACAATAGGGTCACCAATTCTTTCAACAATCCTTTGAGATAAATGACTTCATCCATTTTGCAGAAATGTAAACTGAGGCTTTGTTGCATTGAAAAACAAACCCAAGGCCATACAATGATTTAGTAAATGGTGGAGCCAGGCTTTAAATCTGAGCTAAGTCCAAAGCTCAAGTTCTTACTACCCTGTCCAATGATGGAAGAACCACGTGATTTTGATTTTGTTGTTACAGTGACTTTGATTTTTAATTTAGATTTTATCTCTGTAGATTTTATTTTTATTCTTTTTTTTTGGGGGGGGGGGGGGGGTGGCATCACTGCCCTCAGGTGGTGGGAGTAGAAGGCCCAGCCTTTGCTCCATGGAGCTGGAATCGAACCTCCATCCCAGTGGGCCGCAGTCCCTGCACAACCACTACGCCACCGGGGCTCAGCCCTTTATTTTTATTCTTTTAATAGGTTTCTCGTTTCTATCTTTTTATGAATGTACCCCTGGATTGACTGGGAGACAGATCAATCAGCGTATAGGCAGTCCTAGGCAACAAATGAGATCCCTTCCTAAGGGTGTCTTTCAGTCAGATTTATAGAGGAATCAAACAGATCTTGCTTGCCTTTTTAGTTCACAAGATTTTAAGAATTTTTCAAAGTTTTAAAAGTTACTTGTGCTGCAAGTGAAGGTGATTGTGATGAACGATTTGTGGCAAGTAGTTCTGTGGTTTCAAAGTGAAGGCACGTTTACCTAACATTGAGGGGCAAGCATGAGTTGTCCCTAACCTGAGGGTTTCCCAGTCTCCCCCACGGGCCGTTGTGCAGAAGGAAGATGAGGCAAAGAGCTGGAAAGCCTCAGAGAGCTGACATCGAGGTCATGAAGCCGGAATCGGCCACGGGAGTAGGATTTTGTATAATGGATATGCTATTAACATTTACACTTCAAGGTAATCATTTGATCAAGTAATAAAAATCTCCTCGTTTGGCCAGTAGAGGCCACTGCATGGTAAAGCAATATAATAGAAATAAATTATAAAAGATTGCACCTTTTATTAATATATGGAAAAGAGAGGTATTTGTAGTGTATTGTGCTTTTTAGCCATTTAAAAAAAATTTTAACAGTACAGGCTGAGCCCCAGTGGCGTAGTGGTTGTGCGTGGGACTGCAGCCCACTGGGATGGAGGTTCAATTCCAGCAGCGGCTCCATAGAAGCAAAGGCTGGGCCTCCTACTCCCACCACCAGAGGACAGTGATGCCCCTAAAAACAAACAAACAGTACAACTTAGGTATAATTACATCATATAGTTCACTCATTGTAAGCCCACTTGATTTTCAGTTGATTTATAAAAGGTATGCAATCACCCCCACAATTTGGTTTTAGGACACTTCCCTGTCCCCTAACATTTCCTTCCTGTCTCTTTGGCTCTGACAGGTTTCCGCCATGCACAGGTGGTCCTGATTTTCAACGGTCTTGCTCTATAAGACATAAAATAAAGTAAATTGGCCTACCCGTTCTTTCTTCAGTGAGAACGACGAAGGCTTACGAGTGCACCAAGCGTGCATGCACCATTTTTCATGTAACTCTCCCCTTCTCTATGGAAACTGCCCTCCTAGAAGGCAGAAGGCAGACGTCCGAATCAGACGGGCCCAGCGTTGCAGTGTCGGGCAGCCCCGTGCACGTTGTGTGAGTGGGGCAAGTCCCAGAATCCCCCGCGCCCCCCTCGCCCACTCATCTCCCCGTGTGACGTCACGGCCGCCCCTGGACAGGAGGGGAGAAAACATCAGCCAGTGCACGTTCCACGGAGCTTACATGACTGACATGTCGTTATTTGCTCTAATTCTATTTTGGGGCGTATAGTTCATACGCTGGCGTTTTTGTGGTGACAATAACGAGCCCCTTCGAACAAAAACAAACTTGTGGCCACTGAGGCGGTTCCAGCCCCGCGTCGGGAGAGGAGAGGGTGGAAGGGCCCCTGGGTTCCTGAGCCACCTGTTCCTCCCACAGAGCGGCGGCGGTCGGGGCGGCCGGCCCACCCGCGGGTGTAGCCCGAGGCGTAAGCACTATCCCACCAGGGCCCCAGCATGTGCGTGGGCAAAAGGAAATAAAAAAGATCATGGAAAAGGAAAGATCATGGAATTTTCCAACCAACTTTTTAAAGCCCCTGTGTATATTACGTTAAGACCGATTTTAAAAATATTTTCTAAATAATAAATACATTTGCTCTGTTTGATTTTTAACATTTTAAGCTTGGAAATATTACAATTTTAGTGAACTCTAACAGGCTAGAAAATTAAGGGCACTAGATATTGATCTCCTTTCATTTGAAGACTCTGCATCCCATAGTAATAATGTCACTAAGTGTTATATAAATGTTGCATCTCAGGCTTTCAGCTGTCGTCTTTTGTTGGTTGCTGTTTCCACATTCTCTCTTGTATTCTAGGCTGTTGTTAACACTGAAGTGTAGCAACTGGGATTCCCAAGATGCCGATGGAGGATTTGTAGTAGAAATTTCTGTCATTCTGAGGCTTCTAGCACTTGAGCCGATTCTCTTCATGATGCATGCTCTTGAAGCAGTATACCCTCAGGGCACTAATGGGTGCTTCCCTTTCTCGTTTCTCCACCCAGGGAAACTAAAACCAACAATGGCATTCATGTCAGGAAAATTGAAGATTAAAGGTAACATGGCTCTAGCCATAAAATTAGAGAAGCTCATGAATCAGATGAATGCCAAACTGTGAAAGAAAAGGGGGAAAACGCCGACCACTGAGTTCAACAAGTAAAAATGTTAATTGTTCAAAATCTAAAGCTTGTTTTCTTTCCTAAGGATATATGCATGTTTTTCTTGAAAAAATCGAATCCCTATATCTGTAAGACTTGAAAATGTAATTAAAACAACCAGCTAATAAAACATAACCTTCACTAAGTGGAATTATTAGGAATGTGAATTTTTATATTTCATGAGTTTTGCTCTCAGAGCCCAATACTATGCATCATTGTTTCCTTTGAGATGATCATAAGCAATCACTCTGGGTCAGAACAATTCAATGATCTTTTCATAGTTTCTTTCCATGTAAAATAAGGCTAATCTGTTTAAAAATCTTGGTTTGGGATTGTATATTAATGAGTCTCTTTATGGTGTTTTGGATTTTTATATGCTTATTTTTGAAGAAAATATTCTGCAGTGTATTTTCAGAGATGGTCTAATAAACTACTTAATAAATATTACTTGTGGATACTAAAATAAAGCAAAGACACCGAGCTTTTCATTCTGTTAAGACGTTTCCCAGGTGCATGGCATCCTGTGTGTGTTAGGTACCCTTGAGTCCGTTCTGACTCAGCCACCTGTGCACAACACAGCCAACCACTGCTGCTCTCCTGACGCCTGCGCCATGCTCCTGTGCTGCAGCTGACGTCCGTCATCTCGATGAAGGCCTGCCTTCCTCTCACTTCCTGCCCCTCTGCTGTACCCGGCAAGATGTTCTCTCCCAGGCACTAATCGCATATCCATTATTAATGTAATTTAACTCATTGCAGTATGCATTTTTCTCATTACTACAAGGGGGCACCCCCCCAAAAAAAAAACAAATACTGAATCCCCACCCCCCCCAAAGCTACGTATTTAATTTTTTTTTAACCAAGCAACCTTATCACCTTCAAAGTACTCTCCATTACACTTAGTAAATTTGTCAAATCTGCAATTCCATTTTTGGAAGCATTTTTCAAGATCATCTGTTTGGATGGCTGATCTCACCTCCCTTGTTTTTTCTCTCACCTCTTCTATGTAGTCAAATCACTGTCCATTCATGTCCCTCTTCATTCACAGAAACAAAAAGAAATCCCACAGAGTAAGGTCAGGGGAGGTAGGTACGTGGGGCAAGACACATGCTGTTTTTTGTCAGAAACGGTCCCAGGCGCACTGAGATGGCTGCATGAGCAGGTGCAATGTATCCCATCTGCCACAAATCAGGTGGTTTTTGTTGCACAGTGTTAGGCAATCTTTTCAGAACCTGTAAGTAGAAAACTTGATTAACTCTGATGACCTGGTGGAATGAATTCCAAATGCACTATCCTCCCTCATGAAAAAAACAGACGGGCATCCTCTTGATCTTTGATTTCACTTAGCAAGGTTTTTGTTTTTGTTTTGTTTTCTTTTGTTTGGGGGGAGGGTGTCAGGTGATGATGGCATCTTCCACTGGCTTGATTGATACTTGCTTTTGAGGTTAAGAATAGCACTCTATCTCATCACCAGTACTCTTGGGAAAAATTTCTTGGTCTCTTCAGAACTGTTCTTTCAAAGAACAGCATGCTTTCACTCAAAGCTCTTTTTGCTCATCAGTCAGAACCTGAGGCACAAATTTCACAGCAACCTTTTTTTTGGGGGGGGGGCATCACTGCCTCTGGTGGTCGTGGGCGCTACCCAGTGCTGCTCCTGAGAGCCGCCGCTGGATTTGAACCGCCAAGCCCGCGGGCCACAGCCCCGCACTCCACCACTTAACGCCACTGGGGCTCAGCCCCCAGGAACCTTTTTCATTCCCAAATATTCTGTTAGCATCTGGTGAACTGAGCTCCAGATTACTTCCCCATCTCTTCTATTCTGTATTTTATTTATTTACTTGGTGGGTGGGTCAAGCTTCAATCAAGGTCAATTTGGAGATTCTTATTCAGTTGTTGCTGTTGTGACTCACTTGATTCCAACCAATGGTGAGCCCATGGATGCAAAGCAGCACCGTTGGGTTTTCAAGTGTGTAATTACTGCGCGCCTGTCTTGTGAGGCTCTCCTGGTGAATTCAAACTGCCAACCTTTCAGGCAGTAGCTGAGTGCTTGCCCATTCGTGCCACCCAGAGGCTCCTTGGTTGGCTGTTTTTCTGAGTGTTGCGACTTAGCAATCCCCATGTGATCATCTTTATTAGAATAGACAGCCAGATCCTTCTTCTGCAGCGTTCCCAGGCAATCTGAACCAACCACTTTTTCGTTTGCAATAGAATGCTAACCCATTCATTACACCACGACAGTTCTTTCTGTTGCATCAGATTGAGCAATTTTGTTCTTAGGCCTGTCCCTTCCCATTTCTGACCCTGTTTCCTTACTTATAAAATACAGATTAGGCTCTTGCCTCAGCTGCCGTTAAGGTGCTCGGTTCTTTCGAGGAAGCTAAGGCCCCGTTGGGGTGAGCCCCTCACTTCATCCGGCGACCAGTACGGCACCTGGCAGCCGCCAGCCTGGCACTCCGCACTGTGGCCTCCGTCTTCGAGCTCGCCTGCGTCTACTCAGCCCTCGTTCTGCACGATGACGAGGTGACCGTCACGGAGGACAAGATCAACGCCGTCATCAAGGCCAACGGCATCAACGAACGTTGAGCCCTTCTGGCCCACCCACCATTATGCTTAGCTCGAGTAAGTCTGTGGCTGGCAGCCTCCAAACACCATGGGAGCTCACGGTATTTAGCCACGTGAGGGCTGACGAGAGCCCTGATCAGATGCTGCCTGTAGAAACGTTTTTCTGCCGAAGACTTTCTAGAGACTTCTTTCTCTGCAGCATCTAAGTCCCAAAGGTTTTGTTTTATTTCGTCCCAAAGTTTTGTGCAACAACAAAAAATATCTTGCAGGAATTCTGGGTCCTGGATTCTACAATGTGAAGTTGACCCTATTTTGTGTGTGTGTGTGTGTGTGTGTGTGTGTGTGTGGCATCACTGCCCTGGTGGGAGTAGGAAGCCCAGCCTTGCTCCTGGAGAGCTGCTGCTGGATTTGAACCATCAACCCTGTGGGCTGCAGTGCCACACACAACCACTGCGCCAGGGCTCAGGCTGAAGTTGATACTAAAATAAGGTGACCAGACCACTTTTTAACAATTTATCCTGCGTCCTGTGGTGTTTTAAAATTAAATAAATATATTACAATACTATTTTTGCGTTCTGTGAACATTTTTTCGCTCCATATAGACCAAATTTTTAATCAAGAAGCCTCCCCTCCCTCCAGTCAATGGTGTCCTGCTTAAAATCTGGTCACTTTATTAGCTAAAAGGCTTTAGGATACTGGGAAAAGCTATTTCCATAGGACCCTAAATTACACATCCGTACCTGGGGGAGTTGGGTGCAGGCAGCCACAGCCCTCTGTGCTCATAAAGAAATGCCATCTACCTGCGCTACTCTGTCAAAAAGGAAGCCCATAGTTGATGGAGCAATAGAATTTATGAGAGAATGGCCACAACCTACAGTACTGAAATGCCTTGTGCCACTCAATTCATAATGTGCTATTTTCCGTGTATTGGATGTCTGTTATTCCACTGATCTTCCCAGCAACCTTGAATGGCCATTTTTTTATGTTCTCCAGTATGGAAAGAAACTATGCCACGATGCCTTTTAATTATTAGTAAAGTTGATGAAACTGTGTAAACACGTCTCATTGCTAATAATCCTATCCATCAGCAATCCTCTTAAATAATGCTTCGGTTTGTCTGTGACTGCCTTCTCTGTTTTGGTGACATAAAGACTCACTGCTGTCAAGTGAGTGCCGACCCACGATGACCCTGGAAGGCAGAGTGGGACTGCGCCTGTGGGTTTCTGAGAGGACCATTCTTCATGGGGATAGGGAACCTCAGCTTTCTCATTGTTCCATGATTTAGGACTGCTGACCTCAGGTTAGCCACCCAGCACGAACCAGTATGCCTCGAGGGCTCCTGGTAACACGTGGAACCTAAAATGCACCACGTGGACCATTTTGGAGTACAGTGAAGCAGCATTGACTGCCACCAGCTTTAGTGTGGCCAATGTCTTCACTGCTCCAACAAACATGTTTCATTTCTTAAAGAATTTCTGGGCTGAGCCCCGGTGGCGTAGTGGTTGAGTGCAGGACTGCGGCCCACGGGCTTGGCGGTTCAATTCCAGCAGCAGCAAGGCTGGGTAGCTCCCATGACCACTAGAGGGCAGTGGTGCCCCCCCCCAAAAAAAAAAGAATGTCCAGGAGGGGAGGAAGGGGAGAAACAATATCACTTGCAACTTCTTGTCCTATTACTTAGAAGTCTTTCAGCATCATTTGATTGTTTGGAATGCTCCTGTTAGGATCATCTCTATATAAGTTCACTACCTATCCCACCCTACGGGCTAAGTATGAGAAAGCACCTCATAGTCTTCACCCAGCTCTTTGCTTTATTAAAAAAGAAAGAAGTAGGGGGCAAATACAATTCAGCCTTCGAATGAAGTCCTTGGACTACAGTGACTGCACATCAGTTGTAAGAGGAACAGAAGAATGCTCTGGCTTGGGCGTCCTCTCACTGGTGGTGAGTAACTCGGAGACCTAGAAATTCCCCACTCTCACGCGTCTTCCTGGGGAAGTTCCCAAGGAAAGCGAGTGCGTAGGATAAAAGGGGGTATTCCGCTTCTATTCTGAGATCTCCTCATAGGGGATATTCGATCTTCATTGCCAACCCACTGAGGATCCATGCCCAGTCAAGTTTACCCAAACCTTGACTAAGATAAGCCACGGGGCAGGTGGGATGTACTCATTCATTGCTGTTCCCTAGCATTTTGAGTGATCGTGGAAATGTTCGCCTGCCCAATGTGCGAGCCCCTAGCCACATGTGGCAGGTGAGCACTTTAAATGAGGGACTAAAATTTTGCTATTTTAATTCACTTAACTTTTTTTTGTTGTTTGTTTTTTGGGGGCATCACTGCTCTCCGGTGGTGGGAGTAGGAGGCCCAACCCCACTGCTGGAATTGAACCTCTGTCCCAGTGGGCCGCAGTCCCACGCACAACCACTAATAGAGAAAGTGGGGTTGTGCTGGCCTCTGTTTTCATGCCTGTCCCTCTGCAGTCTGCTCCACACAGCTGCCAGAATGATCTCTTGAAAGTGTACATCACATCACACCTGAGCTTAACACACTCAGAGCCTCGTTGACCCTTGGGAGAAGTCTGGGAGCTCCATGTGGTTTGCAATCTACGCCCTTAAAGGCCATTTTAAATCCACTCAGCGGCTCTTGCTTGGGAAGCCGGGCCCGGCAGAGTGCTGGCGTGATGACTGATAGCCTTGGAAATACTAGGGGGCGGTTCCACTCTGTCCTCTGGGTTGAAATTGACTGGACACTACTGGGCTTGCATCTGGTGGCTAATCTTTATGAAATCATTCTGCAGGCAGCGTGGCTAATGAGTCTGAGCTGCTGTTCCGGTTAGCGACTGTGAACTAGCTCTTAACCCTTGTGTCACTGGGGCCCTTTCCTGCTGACTGCCACCTAATTGTGCTCATCATCACTTCTCTGGACTGGACTTATTCCAAGGTTAGGGAGGAAATGCAGTGCTTCTTCAACTCTGATGTGCCGACTGATCACCTGGGAATCCTATTAAATGCACTTTTCGGCTCAGTAACTCCGGGGTGCTTTTCAAATAAATTCACACCGAGGGGCTCTGGCTGCTGCTGCTTGGGGGATTGCAGGGTGACACAAAGATCTTTTGGAAGTTCTGACAGTGGAATACTGGGATAGAAAGGGGGAAATGGTATTAGTGACACACTGAATCGGGACTTTGGGCAAGTCCGAATTTTATTTAACATTGGGCCTTCTTCAATAAATAGTATTTCCCAGAGGCAATATTATGGAGGGATTACCACAAGCTGCCAAAGGTCTAGCTTTTCTTTTTTCCCACAGTTTCATTGGCTCTTCATCCACATCTCATACATGTCAATAATCCAATCATCTCAAGAAGTTGCACAGTCACCACCCCAGTCCTATAACATTTTCATCAGGAAGACTCACACGATCGCCACAATCAATTCTAGAACATTTTCCCCTTCCTTGTACTCATTCTCCTGGTGATTATTTTTTAAAGCTGTGGCAGAAATATACACAACAAAACATTCTCCAACCCGACAGCTTCTGCATGTATAATTCGATGCCCTTGACTCTGCTCTTGGTGTGGTACAACCACTACGGACCTTTTCCAAATTATCCCACCACCATTAACATCAATTCAATGGCCCTGAAACAAAAACTCTTCTTTCACTCCTGGTAACCATTGGTCAGATGTGACTTCTTTTTGTTTTTTGGTCGTTGTCTTGATAGACTATTCACATATCACACACTTCCATAGTTAAATCATTTTCTATTTTGGGGTATCACTGCCCTAGTGGGAGTAGGAAGCCCAGCCTTACTCCTGGAGAGCTGCTGCTGGACTTGAACCGCCAATCCTGTGGGCCGCAGTCCTGCACTCAACCCCGACGCCACTGGGGCTCAGTCCTAGTTAAATCACTTTCAAAGAGAGTTGCATATATATCATCACAATCAGTTCTAAAACTCCCTCCAGGTTCTTACATTCCTTGTTTGCTCCCCAGATTCTCTGCCCCTCCCTCCATGTCCCTGACCAAGGTCTGCAAGCTGCAATGTGTGGGTGCTGATGGAGACTTGATGTGCTGCTCCAGGTGCAGCGGGGGGCTTCCATGGAGAGTCTCATCTCTGCTCACCCGAGGGGCTCAGGGGAGTGCGGTGGAGGCAGGTCCAGGCGGAGACAGTGCGGACAGAGATGGGGACAGAGATGGGACTTTGGGAACCCCTCGGCTTTCTAATGCTCAGCCACTGTCTGCGAGGAAAACAGTGCCTGTCACTTGATGCTAGAGGCCTCAGTCACCCCACATAGCAACAGACTCCACCCCCTTAGGGACCCCCGCCATTCTCCCTATCGGCTTACCATTCAACCCCAGATGGCAGCCACTGTGCCAACTCATCTCTTGGAAGGTTCACCTCTTTGGGCTGGGCCTCCACTGTAACGAGTGTGGCATGCATCTTCAGAGACTGATCTCGCCGCCGCACAACTTGTCTTGCAGATGTGGGGTGAGGTCTCACCGTGGTTGTTTCCGAGATACCCCCTGGTGGGACTTGTCCTGCTTTCCAAGGCAATCTGAGGGGAGCCCGGTAGCCTGATGGATGTCTTGCTTGGCAGCAAATTGCAAAGGCAGCTGTTCAAACCCACCAACCTCCCTGAGGGAGCAAAAGGAGGTCTTCTGTGCCCGTGAGGAGTTTCAACTTCAAGACTCCAAAAGGTGATTTTCCTCTGTGAGTCAGAATCAGCATGAAGGCAGTGTGTTTCTGGCAGTGCAGGATCCTATTCATGTTCTCCCCCAACACCGTCACTCAATAGCCTCAATTCTCTTACAGTCCTTTTTATTCATGGTCCAGCTTCCACACATATAAACAGTGATTGAAAGTCCCCTGGGTTATGTCAGGCCCACCATCATGGACATCTCTGTTCCTTAAAACTATAAATGCCAGCTGAGCCCCAGTGGCACAGTGGTTGTGTGCAGGACTGCGGCCCACAGGGTTGACGGTTCAAATCCAGCAGCAGTTCTCCAGGAGCAAGGCTGGGCTTCCTACCTACCAGGGCAGTGATGCGGGGGGGAAAAACTATAAATGCTACCTGTGCCCAATGAAGCCACCCCTTAGGGGATAAGAGATACTATCACAAGGTGTCAAAGCATATAGCTCATCTGGAGTCCACATGGACCTGGGCTGCTCTCTCCACAAGCCCTTTCCCACACAGGACAGTGTCCCAGCACAGTCATCTGGTCTCCATTGTAGCCAGATCTGGCCGGCAAATGTAAGCAAAAGGCACAGTTGCAACCGACAGTGGGCCCCGAACAAAAGATTTGGGAGGACCCAAAAGTTGCCAGGATAAAACATCCCAAGACCAACTCAGATAACGTTTAGAAGTGAGGGGTCTGACAAGCCATTCCCTAGCCAAGGATCGACCCTATCACAATGTGTACTCATTGGATACACCTGGGATACCTGCTACTTATTCATAACCCTCTCAACGTACACACATCCTGGCATACACACTGTATAAAACTACACACAGCCAACCAATCCCAATCTCACTGTTAGCGCGTAGTGACTAATGCCTGGGTCAAGGACTTACCTGGCTATCTCCTGTCCTGGCTGACTCCTTGCTTCCTCTTACTTTCTCTTGCTCTCTGCTTGTTTCTCAGCCCCACAGAGAGAGACTGGGTTGGTCATAACATCCAGAAGAATGATAGAGGTGAGGATTTTCCCCTGAGTGGACAGAGAGCCCCCTCTCCGAGGGCCTGAATTGAGACTTCTGGCCTCCTGAACTGTGAGAAAAGAAATTTCTCATGTGGTATTTCTGCTATCCTAGTATTAAATAACTAAGGCACTGGGTCATATGATAATTCTATGTTTACCTTCGAGCGGAGCTGCCAGGCTGTTTTCCACAGCCGCTTAGAGTCCCACCAGTAAGGAACAAAGGTTCCAGTGTCTCTACTTTCTCACCGGCAGGCTATCTCCCAGTTGAGGGAGAATAAGCATCCTCATAGGTGTGTAGTGATATCTCCTGGTGGTTCTGAGGTCACTGGTGACTAATAGCTTTACATACTGTCACATATTTGTTATTTGTATATCATCTTTGGAGAAATGCCTTTTCAAGTTCTTAGCTCTCCCTCCTCTATTCCTTTTTGATTGTATTTTTGGATTGTTGCTCTTGATTTAGAGTTCTTCCTGTAACCTGGATATTAAACTCAGCAGAGACATGACTCAGAATATTGTCCTTTCAACAATCTGATGTTTTTTAATGTCCCCCAATTTTAAAGTTTTGATGAAGTCTAATTTTCTTTTGTGTGTATTTGATATCATATCTTTGTTAAAAATAGGCCTCGTTTCTCAATGGCCCAACACGATCACTGAAGTAAAATGGGTGCACAAATGTGGTGAAGAAAGCTGAAGGTGCCCAGCCATCAAAGGATATATCAAGTGTCTTGAAAGCCTGAAGATAAACATTAGACCATTTACCTGAGAAGAGACCACAGCCACACAGGAGAAGCACAACAGCCAGCATGGTCAGATGGTGGTGAAAGTGGTAAAAGGTCTAGGCAATAGACATCAAATGGGGCGGAAAAAAACAAAACAAAACAAACATATATCACTGTGTGCACACATCCCCAATGTACCAATTGAGGACATGTAAGAGCATGAGCAAGGGTGGTGAAGAAAGCAGAAGGGCCCAGCTATCAAAAG
>PVJH01032554.1:0-22521 GCA_004026705.1 Nesogale talazaci | reverse complement strand
CCCCCCCCCCCCCCCCCCGCGGCCCTCTCTCCTCTGCAGCCCTATAGAAGCTGCATAAGAATGTGTATTTTCGTAAACGAACTCTTCAGGGCTTGTCTGAGCACCCAGCATCACACCAGGTGAGATTTCAGACTGCAGGGAAAGGCTTTACACTTTTCTAGGCGAGGCATGAATGCACAGACCCTACCTGCTCCCAACTGCTCCAAGAGGACATTTAGGTGCTCACCAAAGCTGGCTTCCTCCCTGGCGTCTGGTGACTTGAGAACCATGTGGGGGAGTGTATGGCGGAGACAGGCATCTTTTACATGGAAACAAAGGATAGCTGATTTATGTTCTCAATGGCAGGGACCCATCCAAACAAGAACAAGAATGAAACCTACACACGGATGATCAAAGATGTCCTCTTGAGAATGTTTCCATAGGGGTTGCTTTGGCTTTCTGTTTTTAAAGATTAAAGGCATGAAACCAGCTCCTCATCAATTCCATCCCCACATTTTGTTCTTCTCTTTTTCTCGCCAACAATAAAATATGGTCCCACTTTTATATGCAATTATTTCTCTTTATCTCACTTGTTTTAGAAACTATGTAAATAGCCTGGGATTTCTCAATTAAATGAACTTGGACTCAAAGCTGAGGGAATGAGAAAAAGAAAAATCAGGTATTTCATCTGTGGTGAAGTTCCTGTTCCTGACTCTGCCTGAAAAGTATCTTGGATGGTGTTTACGAGGTCCTTAAAGAGCCATTGACATGGGTTTCACTAACTGTCTCTGTGCAGGCGGGTCCCCTATCATGTCGCAGGACTTCCCTTCTGCCCCGGAGTACAACGAGAGACGGATTCCTGTGCTTAGCCCCGTTCCATGGGCATCTCCTCCCGTCAGGCCTCCCCTTCCTTTCTTGTGTGTTCAACCTGAACTGCCACCAACTTCTTCCCCACCTTGTCAACACACTGAGGCCTATCTCACAGCCCACAGGGCCGCTCCAGCCATAGCACCCAATACACACAGAAGGAGACACTGTGCTGGCCTTCCTGACTCTCAGAATGCCCTTACATACACACCACGGTGCCAGTCTATCTCCCTGACTGTCTCCCTCGATTTCTCTGGCCTTGTCCTCTTCCACCCAGGGTGTCCCTCTCCAGTGACTGGCCAGTGGAGATGACCTCCTTCATCATCTTTCCTTTCTAGAATTCTTGAACGATGAGGCGGCGATGCCAGGCACTCATCCTGTCCACCCTGCTCACGTCTGGCTCACTGTCCATCAGCTCCCTGGGGTCATAGTCAGGACCCCAAAAGCTCTGCAATGGTCTTGCTCAGAAGCCCTTTCTTGTCACAAACTCCAAGACCAAGACCGAGTCTGCCCCCATTGCTGTAGAGTCAGCACAGATGCAGAGGGGGCTTGCTCCATTTCCAAGGACAGTGGCTGGCCCCCAACACCCAGCCATGCTGGACCCCTGTGTATGATTCTGATTGTTTTATACCGCCTGCCGTGGCCGGCTCACTTCCCCTCTGTCGGGCTGTTTCCTAACCCTGCCATCCCCAGAGTGCCTGCTCCGAACTCTTCCCCTTCGATGCCCCTGGAGGGCTGTCCTTGGTCACAGTCTCCATGCTGATGATTGTCCTACCCATCTCTTGCATCGACCAGCCTTCCGAACTCCAGGTCTGCTTATGCATCACACATGCTGACGGCCAGGCAAAGGACGGCTCTTCAGGGCTCTCAGGAAGACTGCCTGAGGAGCTTCCGGAGACAGGGCGGCTCAGCTGAGATGATGAGGAGAGGGGATTGCCTGAAGAGGCCCTGGGAACCCCAGTGATCACCAACCAGTCATGTGTGGAGGCCATTAAGGTGGGCGTATGATGAAGCCGTCTTTCCTCCAAGGTCACTTTGCTCTTCCACCTCGCTGGTTCGCAGGGTTAGCCCTTCTTTAATTTATAAGCATACAATAGCCTGCATCTATCATTTTGACCAGCCTAATGTGTTGGGGGTGCCTTTTTAAAAAATCATCTTATTGGGGGCTACTATCATACAACTCCTATCACGATCAATACATATGTCAATTGTATGCAGACCACATTTGCACATTTGTTGCTATCATCATTCTTGAAACATCCTCTTTCTACCTAGACCCCCCCCAGTACCAGCTCCATATTTCCCCTCCTTCCTCTCTCCCCCTCCCCCATGAACCCTTAACAATTTCCAAGTTGTCATTATTTTGTCATCATACGCTGTCCGATGTGTTCCTTCACCCACTTTCCCGTTGTCTGTACTCAAGAGAGGAGGTCATATGTAGATCCCTACAAAGGGATCCCTCCCCCCTTCTATTCCACTTTCCCTCCACCCTCCTGGCATCACCACTCTCACCCCTGGTCCTGAAAGGATCATCTGTCCTGAATTCCCCATGTTTCCAGCTCCGGTGTACATCCCCTGGTCTAGCTGGACTTGTCTGGTAGAATTGGGATCATGATAGCAGGTGGGAGGAAGCATTTGAGAACTAGAGGAAAGCTGCATAGTTCATTGTTGTTACACTGTACCTTGACTGGCTCATCTCCTCCCTATATTCTCTCTGTAAGGGGCTGTCACTTACCTATTGATAGGCTTTGGGTCCCCAATATGTACTCCCCTTCATTTATAATGATATAATTTTTAGTTCTTTGATACCTGATACATAATCCCTTTGACACCTTGTCATTGCACAGGCTGGTGTTCTTCTTCCATGTGGGCTTTGTTGCTTCTGAGCTAGATGGCTGCTTGTTTACCTTCAAGTCTTTAAGACCCCAGATGCTACATCTTTTGATAGCTGAGCACCATCAGTTTTCTTCACCACTTTTGCTCATGTGCACATTTGTCTTCAGTGATCGTGTGGGGAAGGTGAGCATCATGGAATGCCAATTTAATAGAACAAAGTGCTCTTGCATTGAAGAAGAACTTGAGTGGAGTTCCAATGCCCATTTGCTGTCTTAATACTAACCCTATAAGTATATGCACAGAGATCTATTTCTTCTATATTTAAACCTCTATAGATGCCTTTTGCCCCCTAGTTCTTTCCTCTATTTCCTTTTATTTTTGATCAATCCCTATCAGGCCTCTCACATGGGGGGTTGGCTTTTTGAAAGTATTGTTCAATCCAGTTAAGCTGAGTTCAACATTTTTCATGTAAGCAAAACATCATCTGTCATATTTTTGGATGGACATGATGTTTTGAAATAACTTCTCAAAAGACACAGGCTCCAGTTCATGCACTGACATGGCTCACCTGACCCCATCAAGTACTGTCACTCTGCAGAGGACCGCGTGGCTCCGGGAGGCCCAGGGTAAAGCAGTTCAGCCGATAAGGGGTGTGTACCTGTAACTGAACTATGCTAAGGTGGATCACAGGGCTGGGACGGCCAGGTGAGAAGAGATGAGGTCTCGGTAGTAGCAGGTGGAGTCTTTTGCCGTGTGTGCTGTCTGAGCACTCTGAACCTCTCCTTCCTCTTTCCTGCCCCTTTTCCAAGCTTATCATTTTTTAATCTTCCTTTACTCATTTTAAAATAAACTTTCAATTGTGAATAGGGTGAAGGTCTGTCTACAGCAGATCAAGTTTCTCATCAAACAGTGCATATACCTGTTCAGTCCCATCCCCTCAGTGCAACAGGACTCATCCCACCTCCTAGTTGCTTCCCAGCCTCCTTCCTTCCATCTCTCCTCAGCCCTGTGAACTTTGCCCTTCTGAAACTGCCACCTATTTGATCTCAAATAGCTGATTGTGCTCGGTGTGTGTGCTTTGCCTCTGTCCTGGTGCCCCTCCCAGATCTTCTGCTGTTATGAGATCCATTTCAGACCTCAGGCGGGACGAAGGACCCTTGTCTTTCAAATTCCACCACCTCTATCCGACAAATACACCCAGAGTCTTCAGGATCCAGAAGATCCATTTGCCTTCTTGTTTTCTTCCTTCACACAGGCCCGTCCTTTAATTAACTCAAGAGCATCACTCATTTTCCATAAGTGCTGCAGTCACGTCCAGTGAAAGTGCTGACCAGTTGCTGGGTCCCAATCACCTCTCCTCCTCAGACCTGGAGTGCCTGTCGGCAGTGGTATTCTAATGGGAAGGTGTCAACAGTGCAGGTTGGAGTGGAGCCCGGAGTCCAGGCTGAGAATTAACGAAGGGGCAATCGCTGGAAACAGCACATTTTCATTTCTGAAGCTAATATGGAGACTTGACGCTGGAACAACACGGCCCGACAGCTTCACAGAAATACTCAGCCAAGGAAAAGCATAATCAAATTCGAGCTCAGATTAAAGCATCGTAGACATGAAGGCAGCCTTTGCGCAAACAACTTGAGGGGAAAGCACCACCATCCTCTTGCAGATAATGAGGCTGGAGCCTGAACCCCACTGGGGTCATCATCCCACTCACAAATCAACGGCAAACGTCTACATGTTCAATTTTCTGTGCCCTGAAAGTGAATGTTTAGGGCTAGTGGATTTATCCCTATTTGATGTGAAAAGCACACACCTATTGATTTGTGCACCTGTTTTCCCAGCAGAAGGCGAATCCAGCCTGGATTTCTTGTTTGCTTTTTGAGACTTCATGGTAAGGGTGACTCAGCCATGGTGGGGGCTGGTTCTCCAGCTATCAGGAAACAGTGATTAGAGGCAGCATGAGCCCACACATGGTGCACTCCAATTGTGAGATGACCCCACCACATTTACCCAGTTGGAAATTGGGGTTTTGAGTGGTCACCGGGGAAAGCCCATAGCCAGCCTGTAGTTTCTAGCAGAAAGAACAGGACTCCTGAAATCAACTAGAAATGGACTTGTGTATCTATGTCACCCAGGAGCCCTGATGAGGTAGTGGCTCACAGGCTGGTCAGCCTGCCCCTAGGTCAGCAGTATTTGTAAAGACAGACGCCTCAGAGACCCACTGAGGCAGTGCTGCTGTGTCTTTGAGATGGGAATCCACTCCAGGCGGTGAGTTCGCAGTTGAGTGAGTCATCGCACCACTGGGGTTCTGTGCCCCCTTCACTGAACCCTCTTCTTGCCCCTGTGCTCGTAGGTAAATGAGTGGACACTGCACTTGTTAGGCTTCTTGGAGGGCCGGCAAGGAGGCACCTACTCGAAGTCAAGTGCTTAGTGTTTTCTTGGAGATACATATACAAGGGGCTCGCGCTGTTCTGAGCGACCTACGCGCTTCCTTCTCCCCTGAAAGTCCCTCTGCCGCCCTGTGACAGGACAGAGGGTGCTTGGCTTAGCAACGACAGCCCTGGATGCCAGCTAAGTTTGAGTCTCAGAAGAACAATGGATCGGACATGGCACCTATGGCGACGTTTCGCTATCAGAATGTGCTCGGTGGCACCCGGCAATTTGGGGATACACTCAAGCTTTAAAAGAAAAAATGATGTGTTGCTTACCTGAAAACTGCCTGCCTTTGGAGTTCTGTGTCTGATCTGGACACCCTGAGGGGGTGGCTGTGTGGCCAGAGAAGGCGTCCCTGTCCGGCATCCATCCAAGGGCTTGCTCTGCTGTGCTGGGCGGGGCTCAGGCCGGGCTGCGCACTGGATCAGGGTCAGCACGCTTTTGCAAAATAGGGGCAAGAGTCCTGCTTCTGCTCTGGTCAGGCGTGCTGGTGGCATTCTGTCTCGGGGATTGGCCGTTCAGACCCCCAGCCGCTGTTCCAGAGAGAGTCGAGGCCGTCCTGTCCTTGAACCATCCAAGCAGCCTTGGACACCTGCTGCGGGGACTGCATGCGTCAGGACCAGCTCCGTGGACGTGGGTTTAGGACATGGGCAGCCTACTGGCCACAGAGTGTGAAAGCCCTCATGGTCGTTCACAGGGCAGGCCTGGAGGACATCTCTGGGGGGAGGCGGCCCTGAGACCCCTCCAAAGCAGGTCAGCTCCGTACACATGCGGACCCCTACAGCAACTGACAGTAGCAACAGCTGAACTGGCGTGTGCCCAATAATCTAGGCATAAGTGTGGCTCCACCTCACCTCGCACAATGGTTCCTTTACTTGTTTATTTCAGATTTTAAGATTCCCATTATTTGGGAGGAGCCCTGGGAACTCAATTATCAGGCTCTCAAACCTGCCCGCTGCTTGGAGGAGAAAGACATGGCTGTCCACCGGGCATCGAGGCCGCTCTGCGATGGCCTCCAGGGACACTGGAAGCAGAGACGGAGTAGAGGACAGAGGTCTAGGTATCTGCAGTTTGGAAGGGGGTCACCATCGAGGGCATTCGCCAGCGCCTCTGGGCAAGCATGATCTTGATCGTGGTGGCCCATGTGGCCGCAGCTTTAATCACATTGTTGCTGTGTTTGAAAACCACCTCGCTCCTTGAGGAAGGTGATTCACGCTCAGGGCAGGGCAGGGCAGCAGATGGTGAGCAGGGGAGGCTTTTCTTTGGAAAGACTCTTCCAGAGCGGGGCGGCACAAGACATCTGGCCTAGCTGGGGAAGGGCTGCCACTTCCCAGGAGAAGTGGTCTGTATCGGGGATTGGCCGTTCAACCCCCCAGCCGCTGTTCCAGAGAGAGTCGAGGCTTCTCCTGCTGCCAGGAGAAGACTTCTGGCCACGAGAGTGGATGCAAACCTGGTCAGTGTAAAGAGCGGAGCTGCGGAAAGCAGGGGGTCTCCGTGGTCCCCCTCAGGGCTCGACTCTTCCTGGCAGGGAAGGATGTGAGAGCCCTTTGAAGAGGAAATCGACCTTGGTTTTGCCTGGGAAGCTTCTTCTGATGCTTGATAAGATCAAGAAAAGCACCCACTTCAACGTCTGCAAGGCATCCACCTGTGATGGTGATGAGAACCATTCTCTCTCCTTCCCGGCGCATTCGTTTGCAGTTGAGGGTCCCTACTGGGTTTGTTGGGTGGCCTGGCAGGCGGTCCCCACATAATGACATAACTCTGTCCACTTCCTCCACATGGTGACCACTCCCCTTTCTCCTTCATCCCCGTCCCTTCCAGCCTTGTAAGATGTGTCCCTGGACAAAAGCTGTCCTTTGGACGCAAAGGGTTTAAGAGTCTGAGGCATGTGCTCCCCTCTCCCCTCCCCGGCCCCTCTATGGTTTGGCAGAAAATGCAGCCACTGGTCAGCTCAGCCAGGCATGAAGGGGGCCCGAGGGTCTTTGACCATCACCCTCAGAAAATGTGGCATCCACACACTGGATGGTACCTTGGGGCAATAATTATGGCGATATAAACAAGGATATGGGAGAATCCCAATCCAAAGGGGATCCAGAACAGTTAGCCTCCACCGTGATGATGTTTCAGGAAGGCTTTATCTGGCATGGTTCCCTTCCATTGGTGTCATGGCTCATTGGTGGTGACACAGGCAGCCTGGAGGGACTGAACACCCAGTGGCGTTGTGGAATCAACACTGTAGCCCAGGACAGCTGTTGTCATCTTCTGAGCTCCAGAGCCCGCCTTCACAGGCCTCTGTGTGCCAGGCTATGTGGCAGGACGAGGGGACAGGCAGGGAAGGAACAGAGGTTTTCTCCCTGTGTTGTGTAACTGTTTGTGGAACCCACAGGGTTGCTGTGAGGTGGCATTGAGACGGTGGCAGAGAGTTAGAGATGTTTTATGACTGAGGTCATTGTCCAAGGACAGCGAAGCGGTGGCACTCCAGTCTGCATGGCCCCAGGCCAGCAAAGGTGCAGCACCTGCCTTCTCCCTTGGAGAGCTGGTGGCTTGGAAGCTCAGCACATAGGTCATGACCCACCAGGGCTCCATTGACCCAGTCACGGGCGGCCCATCACCAGGTGGCATTGCTTGCTCTGGAGTTCCTATTTATAAGGTGGCTCTGGGTGGCACCAGTGACTGAGTTGAACTTGACTCAAGCAGTGAGTTTGGGTTGGAGTATCCAAAAGGTGAGGGGTTCAATCTCAGCCAGAGATGCCTCAGAGACAGACCTGGGACACAGCCTGGGAGGGAGCAGCCCCCGGGGCCACGGGGTCTCCACGAGCCATGATGAACTCAACAGCAACTAACTTCCGAGTGACTTAAAAAGAAATATTGGGGGTTCTTACAGTTCTTATCCCAGTCCAGCCATAAAAGATGATGGCAGCAGATGTACAGGTGCATTTGACACAGTGGATATATGTATGCAACAATGTGATTTCTATCAGCCACAAAATGGGGTCCTTCAAAAAGCTCCCAAAGGGGTCAACGCTACCCAAGGGCTCCACAAAGTGTGCCTACCTAACTGGTTGTGCTCTCAGACTGTGACAGAGCCTGCACAGAACCTGGGCAGGAAGGAACCCCAGAAAGGCCAGGGTCCCTGAGACAGACAGGGCTGTGAAGAGACAAACCAGCTGAAATGGGGCGGGAGGGGATGCGCCTCAGTCGGAGGCAGCTTCATTCAGGGAGAGGCAGCCAGCAAGGCCCAACAAGGTCTTCAACCAACTGTGGGGTTGGTCTTCAACCAACACTGTACTGGGTTGGCCGGTACCAGCTGCGTGGCTTAGTCAGCAGTGAAGACAAATATGCAGCCTCACTAGAGATAACAGGCAGAAAGTACACACTGGGGTGTGTTTCTGTGTGTGTCAATGTGTGCAGAGAGGAATGGGAACTAAGCATCAACCATGGAGCTCTGGTGGTATAGTGGTTGAAGTACTGGGCAGCTACCCCACCATCTGCTATGCTGGAGAAAGTCGGGTGGGGGGGGCAGTCCTTTGGCTCACAGGGGGAGAATGGTGAAGAGAGCCGACCAGTGGCATCATCTGTGTTCCACTTATCCAGGAGAGTGCCCTTCCCTCCAGAGCTGTTCCGGTGAAGTTCGCTTTATATGTCCCCTTTACTGCAGTGTTGGGGTGGTAAGGAGTCCACAATGTCTTCCAGACGTTTTTTCACAAGCGCTGCTCAGACAGAGGGAACTGGAAAGGCAAGAGGTCTGGCTGGGACATGAAGATGCTGCCAAGGCACTCAGCATTGAATTGGGCTCCCAGGAATCATTGGGTCCAGACATGCAGGGATCATTAGGTCTGTGTTCTCTGCTGTACGGCGCCCTCTTTGTCACAGCCCTCTTTGGGAAAAAGAGCAGGGCTGAACTCCAAAGTGCAAAGACAGTTCTGAAAATAAACAACAGCATCAGTGCAGCGAGCCCAATCAAACAGGCCCTGAGGTTCTCCAGGGAACGTCTTCTTAGTGCATGGGGCACATCCCTCTGCCTGTCCGCAAAGTAACCAGCTGTTTCTGTGTGAGTTTGGAGAGGGAACGGAGATCCTGGGACAGGGACTGAGAAACACATGACTGTGTGGAAGGGGGCAGTGCTTATACACCTGTAAGGACACAGGTGTCGCTTTGAGGGTCATGCAAACCCTGAGGCTATGGCAGGGTCCATGTGCAGGATGACGGTAGCATGTGCTGCATCAAAGATGGAACTGAGCGCAAACAGGACAGCCAGATTCATGGGCCCAGCTGCTGGAAACTGCACTTTCATTTGTCTCTCCTTTCCATGGTGCTTTTCAAGATCTCTGTCACCCGCAGACACTGTTCTTTGGGACGGGAACTATTAATTCAAAGAAACAAGAACCGAAAGCCATTTGTAAAGCAAGAAAAGTAGAATAGCACCAAGCATTCTGTCACGTAGAGTTAAATTTAAGTATGGGTGTCCTTGTCCGTGGTCATGCAGTGGACTCCATCAGTCAACAACAGTAGGAAGAACTGCCCATCCTGGGATAGGCCTATGGGCAATGATGGTGAGATGCCTCAGTCCAGAGGGTAGTTCTGGTAGCCTCCAGTCATGGTCACTGCAGGACACCCCGTGGCCGAAATGTGACCCAGTTGTGCAATCACATGAGGAAGAGGAGTTGAGATACCATGAACCCAACTTTCCCCTGGAAGGGGGCTGTTGGCTGGAAGGTCAAGCGAGAAGGGAAGCACAGATCATTCCAGGGAGCTTTGTAGTGAGAGCAGATCTGAGGACCGACCCCATGTATAAGGGATGCCCAACAGGATGATCAGGATGCGACTAAAGGGTGGACGTATTGAGGAAATAGGCATTGCTTTGACCCGTTCCATTTTATGTTCTTAATAAGCTACAGAATGAAATCGCCTGGATTTTTCTACAAGAAACCTACACGTTTGAGTTTAATGAGTCTGTTCAAGAGGCCCGTTGGCAAGCTGCCAATCTCATTGCCTCTCTTTTGAGGATGGTTTGGGTTTATTAAAGCAGCACAGTAGGAGTCAGCTGCTCATTCAGTTAAAGGAGAAGCAGAGCTGAGACAGGGTCCAGCCCTCAGCTGCCCCTCCATGGCTGGGACCCTCCCTCAGGGTCTTTCTCCTGCTCAGCCCAGTGTGGTCTCTGCTAATGCCATTTGTTTATTTGTTTGCCTGCTAGTTTACTTTTACCTCTCTACCACGGTCTTGCTGACAGTTCACAGAGCAAATAGATTTTCCGTGCAACAGTGGACGACTCCTGGCTGCCTGACATTGACTGTGGTCCCTTGAGGAGCGAGCGCTCTCTCCAATTCCTTCGTGTGTTGCCTGTTTCCATCCATCCTGCCTTCCTGCCTGCCTTTGTCCCTGGGAAAATGCCACCCTTCTAGCTCACGTGGGAGTGCATACCTCCCAAGGTTATGCTTTGTTCTCCTCCTGAGTCTGCCTAGTGTTGGGCTGAAAGTGGAGCCCAAGGTATCTGGGGTGCAAGAGGTGTGGGTTCAGTTCTAGGCTTGACAGGCCACAGCCTCAGGGATCCCACTGATTGGACCGGTAAGCCTGATCTGAGTTATGAGATTTTCTGACTCTTTGCCCCCTGCTCTCTCCAGAACCCTCCTAGACCCCTGCTGGGGTGGTCCACAGTGGGAGCTGGGTACCATCTCCTTGTTCTGCTCTCAGGGCTGGGTGGGCTGCCATTCACATGACCCCTTAGTCCTTTGCATTGTTTCCATGAGAGAGCAGCAGCTGCATCTTCTGATTCTCATTTAGACTCCAATGCCCCCTTCTCACCCTTTGTTTTGCCTTTGTTCACCTCCTGAGTCTGCCTAGTGTTCCTACGTGTCCTAGTGTCCCTTCAATATCCCTACGGAGGATGCTATCTAGTTTGTTAAGGTCTCTTTAACTTTTCACGCAGTTGCAATCACCACTTGATACAGTAGGCATTTTATTGTTCTAAGTATTGCTTACAGAAAAGGGCTTCAAAACATTGGTGGGGAAAGGGGAACAAAAGAATAGGAGCACTATCTAGTTAGGGCCTGGGCAGGGGTGTCCATCCATCCATCCCTTCGCTCGAGTTGGCCCCTGATTAGGGAAAGTGCGAGGTTCTGGTTAATTGTCTCATGGGTCCTTCAACAGCCACAGAGCCCCCAGTCAAGGATGCCCATTTTCTCTGGGAGGAGCCCTAGGGCTAGTTCTAAACCATCAGTCGCTCTGTGGGAATGAGGAGGCTGTCTGTCCCCCACCCCCCATTGCGGCAGCCATGTACTCGCATGTCAGTTTTATGACTGAGAGTGCAGAGGTGGAGTCTGGCCTGTCAATCTGGAGATGGCAATGGAGACCTCTGTGTGGCCATGGCTTTCTCTGAGAATTCTGGGAAATCTCGCAGTGTTTCCCATTGGAAGTGGGAGACTGTAGACTCAGTTCCTTGGAGACACTCGACTGAGAAGACAAGATGGCAGCCTAGACCCTGAGTCCTAGGAACTGGAGGAGCCGGAGGAGAAACCACATGGGCTTACCCTGATGGAACCAGACCTCTGAAGATGGAAAAGCCACAGAGAGACCCCTGCCAGCACTGAGATGCTTCTACCACCAATGGATACTGATGATGGACCCTGAGCCCTGCAAGTGAGGAGCCATGAGAAGATCCCTGCCAGCGCCGGATGCTTCTACTGCGGCTGCACACACAAGACTCTGCACCCAGTGGCCTATGATTCTCCGGGTGCCATTACACATGCTTCGAGAGTCAGAAGGAGACTTTATGGACTGGTGTTGGACGTATGAGCTAATATTGGACTTATGCCCTTGGATCGACTGGGTTGGGATGCTTTCTCAATGTCCCATTCCTCTTTACATAAACCTCTCCCTTATATCCATATGTGTGTCTGTGAATTTGTTTCTCTACTGAACCCTGTCCAACACACCCATGAAGAGGGACGGGCGTGGAAACCCAGGATTAGACATTTTGCTCTTGGAGGACGCTTGGAAATTGAATCACTAGTGATGCCCTGTAATGGGACCATCCCAACATGACTCTTGTGCATTCCCATCTCCCTGCCCCACTGTCACTCTCTTGGAACTTCCTCCTCGGTGACTCAAAATGCCTCCTCACAGTGCCTCTTTGTCTCCAGTACACAATGCCCTCATCTACAAAGCAGTGATGTGATGAACCAGGAGGGGCGGACTGGCACAATTCAGTTCAATTCATCTGTCTGATCTAGGCCAGCCTCTGTGCTCTCTGTCCTGTTTCCACTAGGACATTTCCCAGAATGTAACAGAACAAACCCTAACGAGTTGGAGTCACAAAATTCAAAGCAGTCAAATGGTCTAGAAGTCACAATTTGCACTGGTCATCAAACCCAGCATTCTATAAGCAATCAGACACCACACCCAAACAGGTAGTTTTTTTTTCCTCAGATATGCGTGTATTTTCCCAGGTGCACAAAAATCAGAGTAAGCCACCTGACAGGCAGGTGGAAAGGCCTATGGGAATGTCAACTAAAGAAGAAAAGCATCAATAAAAATCCCATGGTCACTCTCATGAGAAATACATCAAAATCAACCCTACAGACATCTAGTCCATGCGCCCCCTCTAGGACAGAATAGGATTGGGTCATTTTGTTTCCATGGCTAGGAATCTTGATGAAAGAGGTCCCCTCCCTGCTTTGCTCTCTTAGAGCTGCTCGTGGGTTTGAACCATCCACCTGGCGCTTTGGAGGTCAACCCGTGGCACCATCAGGATGCCATCACACAGTACAGAGGGAAATACATACCAACTTGATGCAGAGCACCTTCAGAAACCCCACAGCTTTTAACAAGTAGAGGGAAGTTGCATACTTCATTGTCACTACACTGTTCTTAAGTGCTTCTTCCCTCCCATTCTCATGATCTGAATTCTGCACTATAAATTCGGCTAGACCAGAGGATGTACACTGGTACATATAGGAACCAAAATATGGGAAATCCAGGCTAGATGATCCCTTGAGGGCCAGTGGTGAGAGGGCTAACACTAGGAAGGCGGAAGGAAGGTAGAGTAGAAAGGGGGAACAAATTAAAAGGATCTACATATGACCTCCTTTCTGGAGTATGGGCAACAGGGAAGTGGGTGAAGAAAGACATCAGACAGTACACTGTGACAAACTAATAATCATTTATAAGTTATCAAGGGCCCATGATGGAGGGGGGAACAGCGAGGGAGTGGAAAAAGGAGTAGCTAGTACCAAGGGCTTATTAAGTAGAAAGGAAATGTTTTGAGAAGGATGATGGCAACAAATGTACAAATGTGCTTTGCATACAATGTATATATGCACAGATTGTGAAAAAAGTTGTATGAGCTCCCAAAAAATGATTTATTATAGAAAACTTCAATCCAATATAAAGCAGAAATAATAAAACCTGAGAAGACAATAAAAAAAATTCCAACAGCTAACAGGAATCTTCCTTCAATGAAGAATGAATGGCATAAACACCCCAAAAATCGACATGGTGTCCTAGATGGTAACAGCACACACAGAGAGAGTCAGAAAGTGAAGACACTGTATGGTTTTGATAACTACATGAAAAATGAAATACTTGTTTTTCTAGAAATGTTAAGAAACAAATACAGGATCTGTATGCTGCCAGTAATAGGATGCTAGTGATAATGATCACAGATCTGAGGAAATGTATAATCACTGTCTATCCAGATCAGAGGTTCCCAAACTTATATGGTCTACTGTCCTCTTACAAAAAAATTCCTCATGACCTCCCTAACAATGAAAACCTTTTGTCCTCCAGCCCAGGATCCAGGATAAAGTGTTGACATCTGCTCTTACAATGCCCTTAGATCATGCCACACACCACCAGCGTGGGGTGGGGGGCAGTGGCGCCCACTTTGGAAAGCTATTATGTAGATTAACAGACTCAATAGGGCTCCTCAAACTGCCCTAATGCAGTTGCATGCTCTGACTCACAGGGACGGAGTCTGCTCGTGGCTGTTGCTCTGCTTGTGCCCATTCGTGCAGTCATTCAGCCCTTTGGCTCCCCGGGGGCTTCCTCTTTTTCACTGCCCCTCCACTGTCCCAAGCATGACACTCCTCTGATAACATCTCCATAGGATGTGAGACAAAACTTCCGGCTGTACTTCTTCCACAACAGATTTGTTCGTTCTTTGGATAGTTCATTGTATTTTAGGAATTCTCTGTTAGCACTTCAATGCAAGTGCATCAATCCATTAGCGTTCTTGCTTTTTCATGGGTCCACTTGCACTCACATGTAAGGTCACTGCAAAGCCCATGGCCTGGGTCATGTGCACGTTAGTCTCCATCATGTCTACCTTGCCTTTTCATGTGTCAAAGAGATCCTGGACAGGAGACTCGCCCGATTGCAATATGTCGTTTACTTTCTCCTCTGCTGTCACCAAGCCTTGACTGTGGATCCGCAGAGAAGGGAATCCTTGACAGCCTAATATTGTTCGTAGAGGCCAGCTTCTGGAATTGTCTGCTCAGCAAACAGATGAATAAGTATGGGGCAAGGCCACAGGCCTGACGCACACCTTTGCTGTTTTTAAACAACTTGGTATTGTCCTGTTCGGTCCAATGACTGTCTCTTTGGCCTGTGACCAGGATCCACATAAAAACAAGGAAGGGTTCTGGGATTCTTATTCTTCTTAGTGTTACCCCTGTTTTGCTGTGAATCGCAAAGTCAAAAGCCTTTGCAGAGTCAATGAAATAGAAGTAAATATCTTTTGGGATTCTCTATTTTCAGGCAAGATCCATTTGACATCAGCAATGATATATACCTTGTTCATGTTCTCATCTGATTCCAACTTGAAGCTCTAGCAGCTCCCTGTCAATGTACTATTGCAACCACAAAGTTGTACTTTCATGTGGTGTTAACCATCCTCTTCAATAATTTCTGCATTCCGTTGGGGCACCTTCCTTTGGAATGGGCATAAAAATGAGTCTATTCTAGCCAGCTTGGCAGGTCTCTGTCTTACAAAATCTTGACAAAGACAAATTAGTTCTTCCAATGCTTCCTTGACTTGGCGAAACATTTCAAAACAGACCTTTAGGTGTACTGAAATGCTTGTCGCTATCCCAGCAAAGTTTGTATAGACATAAATAGCACAGCGTGTTTTTTTTTTAACTTTCTCTATGTGTGTTAACTTTCAAAGAAAAACGAGGTATTTTAAATAGCCAAAATCATTCTTAAAATAAAACTAAAAGAGAAGGCCTCTCCCTATCTTATGCCATGAACTACAAGCCACGTAGTATCCTCCAGCCAGGATACAGACACGTGGGTCAGTGGGACACCCAGAAATAGACCAGTCCATGGTGACCCAGTGTGTTTCTGAATAGAAAGACTAGAGAGGGTCCATGACCAGCTCTTAAAATTTTGTAAGGTTAATAGACCTTCCTACGAAAACCAACAAAGACAACAGGAGAAATGAAAGTTACACGGCAATCGTTTTTGTAAATAAGTATGCAAAATTCCTAAATCTTAAGCAAGTAATAGATCAAATCCTTAAGTATATTTGTAAAAATTCAACAGTGCCAACTTCAGTCCCCCAGGAAAGCAAACATGGTTAAATATTAAATCACTAAGCATTTAATGATTAGCCACCATGGTTATTTGTACATGGCTCAATATATACAGAAAGGGGATGTGTTAAAATTCAATGCACAAACATAATAGAAACTGCAAGCAAATAAGGAACATAAAATAACTTGTGTTACTCAAATGTGGAGTTCTGTGCAAAGCACATAGCAAGCATATTTAACACAGAGGCACTAGAATTGGTGTTTTTTAAAATCCTGGGGGTTGGGAAGTCGGGGAGCAAGGTTGATGATCAAGAGTCCTTGAGTTCACTTGATTATTTTGGTAGAAAGAGAAAATGAACAGCCAGTCCAATTTGCAAAGCACATGAACAAAACCAGAAATGCTCACAGGCAGGTTTCCTCATGTAGAAAACACTGCATCCTCACATCTGTAGAAACTAGATGGAAGCACACAGGACGCCATGGACTTGGTGGCGGGGGGTGGAGGGGAGGGGGGAAGCGGGAGAAGTGAGAAATGCTTGTCGGGAAGCACCTTGAGAAACACAGCCTCACGGCCACAGCGAGTTGACTCTTTGTGCTCAGGGGGAAACGCATCAGAATAGCTGAGATAAGGCACAGCCCGACCCCCAGACTGGTACACACCATTTGTGATGTACAGTGTCCTCAAATGACAATACTCAGATTCAACCATAGTTGAATACCTCTGAGTGAAAATGGAGTGATGAAACTGCCTGTCACACTCCAAGACTTCAGGATTGCACAGGAATTCCTAACAATACAGCACAGCCATCCAGGCAAGCCTGGTTAGAAAGCTGACATTGCCAAGCACCTTTGATTGTGGCACAATGGGAATTCTCAGGTACTGCTGCTGACATCAAAAAATGGTCATGAAGACATGGGAAAGCCATGTGGCTCAGAGCAGATGTCCTAATACCACCAGAACATTATTGAAAGGATAGGATGTTCTCCTTAGAGAGAAAGGAACCCATTTTACACATGACTTGTAAAATGACCACATATTTTACTATATTCATAGGTAGAAAATCATTGGCAAACCATTTTAGATATGTTGTGCCCCTTTTAAACACTGATGGAAAACACACAGCCAACAATGCACCATTTCAACAATTTCTGCACCTAAGACTCTCATGACATCGGTTACAGTTTTCAAGTTGTACTATAATTTTTTGCATATCCTTTTCCAAAGGATTCTACCACCATCATATTCAAGCTGACTTCCCGTCCAGCCCTCTGAAGTCCCCATGTCCATTCAGTCTCACCAAGGCAATTCTCTGACAGAGCACAATGCCCAGAAGGAGCTCTTCACAACATAAGAGCATCTAGAGATTTTCTTCAGAGCATAGATCTGGTGTAAAATTTAAACATCACCTTGGCGTAAAAGTTGTGGAGACTTCTCCAGCCTCAATGGCTCCAGACAGTCTGGATTCCATAAATATTCTAAATTCTATTCAGCAACCCTCTGTCTTGTGATCAGGCTCCTGCTATAGACTCTTTGATCAGGTAGACTACCCGCTTTTGTCAATTCTCTTTTTTAAAAAACTGGCCAACCAGAGAACACTACACCAGATAGGCAGAACCAGATGGGGCTTTCATCTGTATAAGGGACCCTGGAGTATCCTGACCCTCGCATCAGGATGGACAGACAGCTGGCAACACATTGTTAGGATCTGTGGCATCCACTCAGGGTGGGATGGTGCATGCCAAGACTTCGTCATTGGTGTGTGACATCTCCGTGTTCGTGATTATACTCCCCATCTCTCCAAATATACCGTAAACTCCTAGAGAAAAAGTGGTAGTTCAGTGGTAACTCGTGGACTCCTGACTGCAGTTACCAGTTTGAACGCCCAGGCACTTCTTGGAAGGTTGACCAGACTTCCTATGGCCCTAAAGCGGCGACAGCCTCCCAAACACGCAAGGGCAGTTCCACCCTGTCCCACAGGGGAACTGTGCCTCAGTACCCACATGATGGCAGTGAGCTGGGTCTTTTGGTCTGTTTCTCCTTCTCTTCTTGCCTTTGTGTCTGAAACATGGTGCATGATCATGAATTCAACTTCCTTTTGCAGAGGAACAGAGCTGACAATGTGTGTCATTTTCTACATTCAGGAGGATGAAGGCACACATGTCATTGGATGTCTGTCTGGACCAAAAAGAAAAAGGAACAGGCAGAAAATGGCCATCTGAACCTTTCTGGGGATAAAGCTTTCTTCTGAGGCACTTGGGTCCCTGCTACACTTGACCCTGGTGGTACAAACCAGGGATGTCCTTGGCGGCTCAGCAAAAGCCTGCAGGTGGGTGCTCATGCAGGTGCACTCAGAAGAAAGGTCACCTGGACTCTTGCTGTGGGCCACATCTGCCTGCGTCAGGCATGCACACAGCAGTGCAGAGAGGCACTTGCTTGGTTTGGGCTTTGCTGTGGTTTGAGTGAGTTCACCGCACAGGTGAGCTGTCTATTCAACAACATGTGCACGCGGGTGCTTCACAGCATCAGCTGTGCTTCTCTCAGGGTCACAGTGCTCTCCCCACTGCCTTCCTTGGACCCCCGCCTTCCCATTCATTTTGCTGCCCACCTTCATGGGTATGGGTCCCATGCTCCTCGTTGGTCTTGTGCGGCCCATTGTCTGAGAAGCACATTCCCCACCAGGGTTATGGATCACATGACAGAACTGCCTAGTGTCTGGTGGGAAGTCCTGACCCCCGATGGGTTTGGTCCCAGACTTGAAGGGTGCTAAGACCACAGTTCCACCCATCTCTAGCAGATCAGGAATTCTGTCCTTTTTAGTGATTTTGAGTCTTGTTCTGCATTGTTCTGGCCCATTCTGGCATTGTGATCCTGATCAGAGCAGTCAGTACTGGGAGTTGGGCACTATCCAGTTCTTCAGGTCTCAGGAGTTCTGGCTCGGTGATCCCTCCCCTCTGCCCCCACCCTGACTCTGCAGCCACAAGGCTAGGTTCTAATCCCTGAAGCCTAGTGATTTCTTCCCACAAAGTATTCGGTGATGGCTAAGGAATTCACATAGCTTTGCTCCCTTTGCTCCATGGTATTCATGGATATATTGACAGTGTATGCAAACATTGCCCTCTGCCAGCCCTGTAAAGGCCATTGGTGTAGTCCTGTCCCCCACCCAACCCTCTTCAGCTTGCCTATGTGCCTTTTCATCCATTCATAGATTATTACTGTTTGTTAAGCTGATAAGCAACTGAATATTTTGATCATTATACAAGAAGATCTTTCTTTCTAAACTGGTATGAAAAATTGAGCCAACTAGAACACTTCATACTTGGCACAAATTGACTGGGATAGTTATGAAGTTGCCAGTATTTTGAGTACTCATCAAGACAAGTATCTTCCTGGGGCCTCGGGCCTGTGAGAAGATGGTGTTTCTTCCAGGCAGGGGACCTGCTTTTCACGGCAGCGTTCCTCCCTGCTGTCCCCAACTTATAACTCCACGGCCTCACATCTGCACTGTGTGCCACCACCCACTGTGAGGACGATACAGATGCCAACACCATGCGTGTTCCGATGCCACCACCAGTGATGGTGGGGAACTCGAGTCATGCCTGCTTTCATGCCATGCACCAGGGTGGCTACGAGGCTTCCTAATTATGGGAAATGAGGTGGGACGTTAATACAAGTCAGGCCTTCTCTGAGGGCATCTTTGCATGAGATTTCTTAGGGCATCATCACATGAGACCTTAGAGAATTTTTACATGAGCTATTCTTAGGACATCCTTACATGGATCTTCTTGGAGCATTTTACATGAGACCTTCTTAGGCCATCATCACATGAGACTGTCTTAGGACACCATTATGTGAGATCTTCTTTGAGCATCTTGACGTGGGATCTTGCATGGACTCACTCAGCAAACAGGAGCTCTATTTCTAGTCATGGCAGTGGTACTGTTCACCTCACTGGGGCATTGCTGAAATCGAGGATCTGCAGAAAACAGGAAGAGCCTCTTGACCTCAGGACTTCAATGATGAGCTCCAATGTAGCAAGGCAGATGAGGTGGTGTCGGAGCAGGGAGAACCTCCCTCTGTGCACATAGAGGTGCTATGGGTCATGACCTTCCAACAGTGACCACTTGGTATCATCAGTCCCGTGAACATAGAAACCCGGGTGGAGTCGTCGTTACGTATTGGGCTGCAATCTGCATGGTTGGCAGTTCAAAACCACCAGCCACTCTTCAGGAGAAGGGCTGGGCTTTCCACCCTGTCAATAGTTAGTCTTGGGAAACATAGGAGCTGGCCATCGATCAGCACTGACTGGGTGGCAGGGAGGGAGGCCGGTTTGGGGTGTACCATTAACAGAAGCAGAAACTGAAATGCAACGTCTTCAGGAATCCTGGCTCCTCATCTGTCTGTCTGCCATACGGTCGTGGATTTCTTGTTGTCGGTCTGCCTGAAGCTATACCACTGATACATCAAATGCCAGCGGGTCATCCACAGTGAGCATGTTTCAGAGGAGCCACCAGACTAAGAAGAGACTTCACGGAAGGGACAGGCTGCCCACTTCTAAGGGAAGAACCCCAGAAAACCTTATGAGTCGCAGCAGGAAAATGTCAGCTAACATTTCTGAAGAGGAGCCCCTCGGGTTAGAAGGCACGCAAAGACAACAGGGGAAAGCTGTCTCCTGGAGGCAGCGTCGACCTTCACAACCTGGGGGAGCGAAGCTTCTGGAGCCTTCCTCTGTTGATGTGCGACTCAAAATGAGAAGAAGCCGCGGCCAACATCTCCTGGTGACTGGACGCGGGCCTCCAGAGTCTGATGAACGAGGAAGGCTCTGCACCTGGTGGGCGGCGTGGTGGATGCAGCAGGGACCTCGAGCACAGGAACACGAGTGAGCATCGCTCCGATGGGGCAAGGCTTCATGAGTCGAGCGTAGGGTCCCTGTGCGCTGCAGCGGACAAAGTGGTCCTTAGCAGCGAAGGCCACTGGTTGATCTGTGCTCTGGCCTGGGAGCCCAGGACAGTGGGAATGGGGGAGAGAGACAGCCATGGGGGTGGGGGCTGAGACAGAAAGGAGCTGCCGTCTCGTCAGGGTGCCTCTGGGAGCACACATCCTCAGGGACGTCCCTGGAGGAGCAGGGAGCTCTCAGCCAGCTGATGCCTCCTGGGGTCAAGCAGCCACAGAGTTCTTGGGAAGCTAAGCCCCCAGCTCTTCTCTTTCAAATGGGCCTGGGCCTCATATCGTGCTGGTCCATCGACAGACGGCTCTGGGGTTTGGATGGGTCTTGCCACCATCCTCCTGGATGTCTGCTGCTCCCCAGTGACAGGCTGGTTCTGTTGACATATTCCACAGCAGACACACCTGGGTCACCTTCGCAGCCGGTATCTATGGCGGAGTTATATTACAGTGCTCGTCATGTGGAGTTTTCTTTTCAGAGCAAGATGCTCTGTGGATTTTATCAGCTCTAGTGGCATCTCTCTGGGAAGTATTGTAATGATTAAGTGGGTCTCAGGAGAAGTAGGAAGAAATCCTTATCTCTGAAGTGGGCTCCTAGGAACTATTAAGGATCTTTTCAGGTTTATGAGCTAAACCAGGAGGACTTGAGAGGGAAGAATGCATTCATATTATCATCCAGAAGGGAAATACACATGAACCTTAGTTAGACAAATTTAATTAATACTCATAGAACTTTCTAAGATAACTTATATTTGATAGCTGGTTGGCAGGAGGGATGAGATGAAACCTACTGTGGGAGTTTGATCAGAGATTGTCTAGAAATAGGAGAAGCCCTGAAGCACCATCATCGTCACCATGATCAAACACGCACGTTGTGTGAAAGGTGTGCAGGTGCTGCTGCCTCTGCCAGAACAAGCAAACCTGCTTTGGGAGAGCCAGGCTGTCCCTTAGAACGGAGGGTGGTGACATTTCATCTCACTGACTCTAAGCATGTTATCAGAAGGACCAGTCCTTGGGGAAGGACGTCATGCTCAGAGGGACAGAGAAAGAAAGCAGGAGATTAACTAACTGACCCTGGGAGTGCAGTAAAGGACTCAGACAGAACAGCAGCTGGGAGAGTGGAGCAGAGACAGCGTTTCATCTGTCGTGTTTGTTTAACTCCTGTGAGTGCCCAGCAACAGGACAACATGATGTGCAGGGACTGTTCTAAGCACACACTAGCTTACGTGACAGTCACCATGACCATGACCCTCCTTTCACAGATAAGAAAGATCAGATCATTTGTGTGTGGACACACTGCTGATAACAGCATGACCCACCCCACACCCACCCCAACCCCTCCAGGAGGAGCCTGTCTTCAGACCAGGACAGTCTGACTCCCACCAGCAAATCACAGCTCGCCAGCCATTTCCCTGCTCAGACAAGAAAATCAATCCTCCTCAGTCCCAGGAGCACTTCAACCCTCAAGGAGAAAAGTGCCTGTCAGCCGCTAGGCTGCCCTCACGATTCATCGTGGGAACGGAACTTGACCTTGAATATTTGACCCAAAGAGCCATGGGATATGACCCTGAGTAGAAACATGCAAGCTGCCTTCTTTCTAATGCAGACAAGCCGCCAGAGGAACTATATGCTGACTGTGGACCCCACGTGGGCCCTGCTCCTCCACCAGCATGGACTCACTGTCCTTTGAGGCGTCTTTGACTTGGGGTGAGGGTGGGAAGTTAGAAGAAAGTCTCTCTTAATAACACAATTTTTAGAACCTATTTTTATAAGTCCAGTCATCTAAATGTTCCTGCTTATAAGGATTTGATAAAAGAACGGCAACATTTTAAAACTGTGCCTCTACATGGCTATTGGAATAGTGTCCCGTGGAGAAAACATAAGGTTAAATCACACAAACAAAAACTAAAGACTTCCAGCAAGAAGTACAACCATGAA
>PVJH01032553.1:0-22571 GCA_004026705.1 Nesogale talazaci | reverse complement strand
AAGGGATGGTGGAGTAGAAAGGGGAACTAAACAGTTTAACAATAAACTACAGGGTGTAGAAAGGGGGAACAAATTTCTGGGATCTACATGTGACCTCTCTGGGGTGCGGACAACAGGGGTGGGGGTGGGGTGAGTGTGTGTGTGTGAATGAAGTGACACATTGGACAGTGTACGATATGAAAAGGTAATAACAATTTGTAAATTATTAAGAGTTCATAGGGGAGAAGAGGGGGGAAGGGGAAATATGAAGAGTTGGAATTTTTTAAAAAAATAAAGAACTAGAGGAAAGAGGGAAAGAGGAGTGCATGCTGGGGGGGTGGTTCAAGTAGAAAATGTTTGTAGATGAATGTGGTAACATGTACAAGTATGCTTAATACGAACAATGTATTGAATGTTATAAGAGCTGTAAGACCCCCAATAAAATCTATATTAAAAAAATTTTTTTTTAAAATAAAGCTTTTCGGGCTGGGCCCCGGTGGCGTAGTGGTTGTGCGTGGGACTGCGGCCCACTGGGATGGAGGTTCAATTCCGGCTCCCAGGAGCAAAGGCTGGGCCTCCTACTCCCACCACCTGAGGGCAGTGATGCCTAAAAAAATTAAAATAAAGCTTTTCCCACCAGAGGGCAGTGATGCCCCCCAAGAAACAGACAAACAGAAAATAAAGCTTTAAGAAATAGAAATAAGATTATAAGAAACCCCATGAATAAATTGATCATAGGAAATTACGGGGAACAAAGAAGCACATGGGGAACAGAGCAGCAAATATTGTAGTGAAAGGTGATACTTCAAAAGCAGGGAATATGTGTGCTTTGGTGTCTGAGGAAAGTGAGCCTACTAAATTTGAGGTTACAAGCTATATTGTGACGGATTCCAGGGAGTCCTAAAATAGGCATTCCCAAGAGCTCGGCACTTTGTTCAAGCCGAATCCGAGCTGTTTGCAGCAGGACACTGATAGGGAGCTGGCAGAAATTCAAACTGAATTCAGGCAAGGACATGGCACGGGGGATCTCAGTGCTGACGTCAGATGGACCTTGGCTGAAAGCAGAGACTGGCAGAGATGCCCCCCGAGAAGTGACATTGCGAAGACTTTGCGTCGGGGGAGTGCAGTTTCTTCACCTAGCTCTTCTAGCCAGGTCTCTAACGCCAACCAAGCGCCTGGGTGGAGCTATGCAAATAGATTTTGTTGCCAGTCCCCTGACTGTAAGAGAACCATCTCAGAAGCAGGAAGAGAGCATTCTTGGGACCATCAAGAAGAACCACCAGGGGAGTGTGCTTTAAATCCCTGGCTGAAGTGGAGGAAGTAGAGGCCGTTCCACACTGAGTCCGGAGGCCCAGGCCAAGGCAAGAGATGTGAGACAGCAGAGAAGCAGTGTGGAGGCGATGAAAATGTGAGGCAGTGCGTCCGATGGGCTTCCTGGCCCAGGAGGCAGAGGGCCAGGAGTCACATGACTGAAAGGAGGAGGCAGAGAAACTAGGCTACTGGTTAAGGAGAGGTGTTATTGTGAATCAATGACTATATTCTTTTTTAAAAAAAATCATTTTATTGGGGGCTCTTACAGCTTTTATCATCATCCATCCATCCATCATGTCAGGCACCCATGTACATATGGTGCCATCATTTTCAAAACGCTTTTTCTTTCTACTTGAGCCCTTGGTATCAGCTTCAATGAGTATGTTCTTAAGGTTTGGTGATCATGGCTGTTAACGTTCATAGTTCTGAGTATCGTCCGTGAGTCCTGTGCCTGCCTGGCAACGGAGTGTCACAGCCAGGAGAGAAATGGAGTGCTGTGGAAAGGAGGGTTGGTGTCAGAATTAAGTAAAGATGGCTAGAGGCCTGTTTGACCTCTATCTCATAGGGATTAGTTTGGGGCTTGAGTGCAGTGGGATATTTCTCTTGCCTGTATAATCAAAAGAGGTCAGGCACCAGTTCCACACTCACTTCTCGGTGTCTCAACAGTAGAGCCGACCATCAAGTTTGAGAATAGCTCCATAGAGATGGACCCATAGCTAACACCGCTTAGTGGTGAAAGGTTGAACGCTTTCCACTTAAGACTATCTGCGCTCATCAATATTATTTAGCATTGTACTGGAAGTCCTAGCTAGTACAATAAAGCAATCAAACATTTTTTTAAAGCATACAGGTTTAAAATGTGTTATTCCGGGTAGACTAGAGAAACAAACCCATAAACGCATATGTACATAAGGGAGAGGGTCCCATACAAGAGGAGTGGAACATTGAGAAAGCATCCCAACCCAGTCCAGTCCAAGTCCATAAGTCTGATATTAGCCCCTATGTCTCATACCAACCTATAAGGCCTCTTCAGACTCACAAAGCACCTGCAATGATGTCAGGACAATCACAGGCCAGTCTTGTGTATCCAGCAGTGGTGGAAGCACCTCAGTGCTGGCAGGGGCCTCATGGTGGCTTCTCAAGCATCTCAGCGCTGGTAGGGATCTCTACACAGCTTTTCTGGCTTCAGAGTTCTGGTTCCATCAGTCAACAGATTGTTTGAGTGGGTTGTTTTTTTTTGGGGGGGTGGGGGGGCATTAAGTCTGGTTCCATCAGGGTAAACCCATGTGGCTTCTCCTCTGGGGTGTCTTACAGGGAGTCCACCTTGGGTCTCCCCATGGCTCCTCCAATTTCCAGGGCTCAGGGTCTATCAGCATGCTACCATGTGTCTTATCAGCTGCAATGTCTTCCAGGGACTGAGTTGTGAGTCTCTAACCTTCAAGAGGAAATACCGCCGGATTTCCCAGAATTCTCAGGAGAAAGCCATGCCCACACAGAGGTCTCATTGGCTATCCACAGATTGACAGGCTAGACTCCACCCCTACACTTCCAATCCTGAAATAACATTACATGACTGCCACAATTTGAAAATGAATAAAAACACCTCTATTCACATGACTGCCTACATAGAAAAACACAAGAAATCTACAACCAAAAAAGATCCTAGCGCTGATTAAGGCTTAGTAAAGTCAAATATTTTGAGTATGATGATGGCAACAAGTGTACAAATGTGCTTTGCATACAATGGATGTGCCTTGTGATGAGATCTGTATGAACCCCTAATAAAATGATTTTAAAAAAGAAACAAGACAAAAGGGCATAGGGGAAAGGCTACTATATATAAAAATTAATGGGGTGAGGTTCGGGTAATATGGCAGGGACCAGACAAAGCCCAGGGCTACCTATGGTATCCAACTATAAAGAAGGGGGGGTGGATAGTAATGTGTAGCGGGGGACCAGAGCGTTAACCCACCCAATGGGAGGGTATTGCTTATATCTCCACAGGGAAAGAAGAGACCAGATTAAACCTGGTGTTCGAGGATGTGAATGCAGCATGAAGGGATGGAGCAGGGAGTCTGAGAGCCTGGCCCTAATCCCAACCATGTGGGCAGCCTCCTTTCCCCCCAGAAGAATTTACTTTAGAGGACAGCACTGAAGCTTGGGGGAGAGGGACCTGTCTGATCAGAGCACATGGAAGCAAATGAAGGGGGAGGAAGAGAGAGTGGAGCGCATCCTGGCCCACCAAGCCTTGAGGACGATCTCCCCACTCAGAACAGCCAACACAGAGAGAGCACCAGCTCCACTATGAGACACGATGTTCCTTACTGACCCAAGACCCCACAGGGGACAACACTGAAGACACAGCCAGTCTCGGGATTGCAGACGACTGTTCCTACCACACAGAGAGCACTCAGGGTGTGCAGCAGAGCCGTGGGGGGGGAATAGAGCATGGAAGCCTTGAGGGAGTGTCAGAGAAGTCTAGTTCCATCAGGGCAAGCCCATGTGGCCTCGCCTCCAGCTCCTCCAGGTTCCAGGACTCAGGATCCATCAGCATGCTGTCATCTTGTCGGTAGACCAACTCCAAGAGACTGAGTCAATTCTCCCTTCTCCAATTGGGAAATACCATGAGACTTCCCAGAATTCTCAGGAGAAAGCCAGGCCCACACAGCGGCCTCATTGGTTATCCACAGATGGACAGGCAAGACTCCACCTCTAGACTCCTAATCATGAAATCGACAGACGAGTACATGACGGCCACACCCTCTATGATGTGTTTGAGTTGGAACACTGACAAAGAAGACCGAAAGTACCATGGATGGCTGAAAGGACAAACAAGTGTCTCAGGAGTATGGCCACAGGCTTAAGGCGAGGATGGGGACACTGCACCTTCCTTACCTTGGACATGGTGTCAGAAGAGACTTGTCCCTGGAGAAGGGCACCATGCTTGGTGGAGGGCTGGGAGACAGGAAGGCCCTCAGGATATGGATGGACACAGTGGCTGCAATCATGGGCTCAGGCCTAAGAACTGTGAGGATGAAAGAGAAGGAGCCGTGCTTCCTTCTGTTGTGCCTGGGGTCACTATGGGTCAGAGCCAACTGAAGGCACTTATCTTCAACAACATGCTGCTAATGAGGCAAGATTGGCGGCAGTTATATAATAATGGATTCTTTCTCTCCATGCAATTTGATAGGATCAGCCTGTCCCCTGTAGAGAGATTAGGGTGGGAGGCAACACCCTTACTCAAGGCAGAGCCAGACCTGATGGAAGGGGAGTTTCCTGGATGTGTAGCCTATACCACAACGGTCCGTGTAGGAGCAACGTCAACCTCCACTTGAAAGATGGCGTGAGAACCTTTGGGGGATAGCGAATGTCTGCTGACAAGGGAGGAACAGCTCAGGAAAGAGTGGTGGCCCCCCTCAAAGAGAATCACGGGACTGTATGTATGCGTTTGTATACATTGTGGACAAAATAAAATCCCAAATAAAGCACGGTACATTAAAGTACATGATGGTACATCCATTTCAATTTAAGGATTCTATAAGTCCACACAAAATCATGGACTAGATCCACATGAAATTCAACGGTTTTCCTTAGGGAGGGGATATAGCTTGACCCACGTTTCTCCAGGAGCTCTGGTGGAGTAATGGGGTAGGGTTATGAGGTAGGCAGTGATCCGCAGAGCTGGCGGTTCAAAGCCCACAGCTCCGAGGGAGAAAGCCCGGGAGACCCGGGGGGTTGCTGAGTCAGCACGGCCTCCATGGCAGCGAGCTTTGGTTTGGATGTGTTTCTTCCTAAAGTAACCTGAAGCGAGATGCTGTCAGTCAGATGCTTTTCGTTGTGATCCTTTGTCCCACACAACTGAAGAGAACACTGCCCAGTCCTGCGCGGTCCTCCTAATCCTTTCTCAGCCTGGGCCCACTGTTGTAGCCACTGGGTCAAGTCATCTCATGGAGTGCCCCTCTCTCACCGACCCTCGACTTTCCAAGCACGACGTCCTTCTCCAGGGATTGGGTCGTCCTTCCTACTGGCATGTTTCTCACCCTCCATTCTAAGGGGCATTTAGCTATACAGTTCTTCTTCCACGACAGAGTTGTTCTTTCTTCTGGAAACCCACGGTGTACTCCATATCCTTCACCACCACCACCGATTCAAATGCTTTGGTTGTTTTTGCTCTTCCTTATTCCCTGTCCAGCTTTTGCATCCATTGAAAATACCAGGGCTTGGGGGACGGGGGACGGGTGACGGGGGGTGGGGAGAGAAGAAACAGGAGACAAAGGGGAACTGGTATCAAGGAGTTCAAGAAGAAAGAAAATGTTTTGAAACTGATTGCGATAGCAATTGTATAATACTGCTTGATGTGACTGAACTAACGATTTTTTTTTTGGGGGGGGCATCACTGCCCTCAGGTGGTGGGAGTAGGAGGCTCAGCCTTTGCTCCATGGAACTGGACTCGAACCTCCATCCCAGTGGGCCGCAGTCCTGCACACAACCACTACGCCACCGGGACTCAGCCAAACTAGTGATTTTTATAAGAGCTCCCAATAAAATGATTTAAAAAAACACACAATTTTTTTTTGGGGGGGGGCATCACTGCTCTCTGGCAGTGGGAGTAGGAGGCCCAGCCCCACTGCTGGAATTGAACCTCCATCCCAGTGGGCCGCAGTCCCGCGCACAACCACTACGCCACCGGGGCTCAGCCCAAAAAACACAATTTTTACACACAGAGAATAGACACACACACAACCATGGCTTGGGTTGGGCATACCTTGGTTCTGAAAGTGACAGCTTAACTGCTAAACACTGACAAAATGCTCACATTCACATGGAGGTTCAATTCCAGCTCACAGGAGCAAAGGCTGGCCCTCCTACTCCCACCATCAGAGGGCAGTTGATGCCTTAAAAAAAAAATGCTCACATTCACAAAGTGTGGATATACAAGGATTTGATTATTTGTAGTTTTCTACACACTAGAGGGAGGCTGCCATCCAGTGGATGCAGACAGCAAAATCTTTAAAACAGCCTGGTAATGGAGCAAAGCTTTGCAGTCTTTTCCAGATAAGAAAGCAAGGTACCTGCGGAAGCTGCCCAGACCCAGGGCTGAACCCTGGCTTTACTCCATACTGTGACCTTGGGGCAAGTTCTAAAACGTGCCCTGGGTTGGTGTGCACTCACTCATATTGGATGTCACAGACCACATCTGTAAAAACTGGTCCAGCACTGCCCTACAGGGTGTGACAGAACATGAGACTAAGAGTTCTCAGAGCTGACTAACAGGGCGTGTTGGATGGGATGAGGGACTACTTTCTAGATTGTATGTTACAGATTAGGTTTAAATTCCAGATTGCGCCTCTCTCCCACCCCATTATTAGCTTGTAAAGTTAGACAAAGACAAGTAGCTGCCTCAAGGGCAGTATTGGGGCAGAAGTTCCAGAACTATTACTCTTAACTCACCCTTCACTTCCTAGTATTGCTTGGCACATAAAAAAACCCTCAAAAGATATTTGCGGAATAATTATCACCTCTGCCCTGCCTTCACAGTTTGTTACCGGTGCACAGTAAACAGCCATTAAATTATAGACATTACAGAAACTGCATGACTGTGTATAGTATGCATATATTTATAGCTGATGTCAAGTTGACATATTTACCCAATTTCCCAGTTAAAAACCATTACATATGAGCACTTCCTTCCCCTAATACCACGACCTGATCTACAAGTGTGATTAGACAGGAGAAGACACATTGGTACAGATAACACGGGAGATTCGGGACAGAGAAACCCTCAGGTACAGTAGTGGGAGGAGTGATATCATGAGGGCAGGGGGATGGTCAAGGTGGGAGAAAGGGGGAACTCACCACAAGGTTGTATATACAGCTCCCCCGCCCCCAAAGGGGACAAATAACAGAAATGTGAGTGGAGACAATGTACCGCATAAAACATTAAATGTTTATAACTGATCAAGGCTTCATGAGTGGGAGAGTGGGGAAAAAAGAGGAGCTGATACCAATGGCTCAAGTAGAAGGTGTTTTAGAAATGATGATGGAAACTTAAGTACAAATATGCTTCACAAAATTAATGTATGGAATGTTTTAAGAGCTGGAAGAGCCCCCTATAAAGTGATTTGTTTAAAAACACTGCATACTCTCATTGAAAGTAGAAAACTAAAAAATAAAAAAATAAAAAGTACAAAACTACTCTCATATTCCTGTTTCAAAGAGAAAGATCAAAACCTTGAAACAGCCAAAAGACTTTTAACTACTGTGAATGCATATGGAAAATTACAATGATAAATGGGAGCTATTGAGCTCTGCCCTTCAAAGGTAGTGAAGGATACATCTCTGCCCCAAACTGTCCTCCATGATCCCTGTCTCATTTTATTTTAGGGGCCAAGACACACAGGACAGGCAGTCCTCAACTCCCCGCACCTGGAGTTACAAGGGTGGGCACTGAGATGGTCAGGTTGTAACCGGTACCTGGTGTTGTTAGGACTCTGTACCCTACTCAACAGGGTGGCAGTGCAGTGGGTTCGATGTTATGACTTACATTCTACACACTGCCACATAAATGTCCTCTTCTACACTAAATCACGGGCTCCAGTTGCTTGAAAACATAGACCCAATTTGATCACTTGGCTAAAAACTGACAGGCAGATTTTAGAAGCAGTGAACTGTCACATCAAAAAGTATTTGAACAAATGAGAAAGACCATATGCACATCTTTCAATCATTTTGACATCATACCCCATTCCCATGAGCCACAACAATCCGAATGACCCAGACCCTTCCACGAGTGGAGCTATTATCCCTGCAGCTGACAAAACGCTCACACCGACTCACGGACATGAGATTTCTGTGATAGGATGGATATTAAGACACATCTGTAGGCTTGTGGTGTTTTCAACACTTGAAGACAAAGATCAGATTTATAAAGATGCTGATAATAAAAGGCTATTATAATGATAACTTATTTGAATGAGGTATTCAACTTAAATGAGAACCTACTTATAATGGATTATGGGAACAGAGGACCATGGAACTACCTTGTTGATTAAGAAAAAACTCAGTTTGCACAACAGAGCAAGTGCTGTATGATTAATTTTGATATTTTATAAAGCAACTCTACTTTGCTTGTAACTTGTGAATTCTTTAAATCAGTTATCAGACCTTTTATCAAAATCCATTTACATCTTTCCTTGAAATCTGGGTTGCCATGGTGACATTTTATGTATTAATCCCATATCATGATATATATATATATATATATATATATTTGGGGTATCACTGCTCTCCGGTGGTGGGAGTAGGAGGCCCAGCCCCACTGCTGGAATTGAACCTCCGTCCCAGTGGGCCGCAGTCTCGAGCACAACCACTACGCCACCGGGGCTCAGCCCGAGATGCATATTTTTATATATTCTATCCAACTTCCTCATTTGCAAATTTGGGAGGAAGCTGAAGGAAATCAAAAGTAGTCCACAAGAGCCCAAATAGAACCTTAAGTGTCGCCTATCGAAATTGAGAGACCAGCTCAAGGGCAGATTTGCTGCCTGAACACTAATGACCAAAACCCTGACAAGCTGTGAGATGGGCTCAAGTCCATCATACCTGATGAAAACGGTCACGCAAAAGGCAGAAAACAACCAGAGAAGTGTCAGGAACGCTGAGAGGTGCTCCTGAACACAGAACAGCTAGAGCAGATGGAAGAAATGACGGAAAAGCTGACAGAGCAAATGGCAAAGGGCAGCTTCAGGAGACAATGTCACGGGTAAGGAAATGTGCCAGAATCTGGAACTGGAAAACAAAATGGAAGAAACTGCTTGACATTTCTGAAGCAGACAGAACTGAAGAAGAAATTCAAGCTTGAATTGCAATGTGGAACACCTCAGATCATTTTTAAAAATAAATCTAAAAGGATGAAAGGAATGGTCACTCTATCAGAAACTGTTGACAGTCAACCGTTTCAAGAAGTAGCATATGATCAAGAATGTATGGAAAGTTTTGAATAACTTAATTTTTCACAAGGCAGTCTTATGAGTATGGTCTTAATTAGGCATATTATATATCCATTAAAAAAATCTACTGAGGGGCTGAGCCCCGGTGGCGTAGTGGTTGTGCGTAGGACTGAGGCCCACTGGGACGGAGGTTCAATTCCAGCAGTGGGGCTGGGCCTCCTACTCCCACCGCCGGAGAGCAGTGATGCCAAAAACAAACAAACAAACAAACAAACAAAAAATCTACTGAACGAAGTCTAAGTTGCTCAGAAGGTATTCACAAAACAACAGGCTGCAGGAATTGATGGGATACTGAATGGAACAAGTCAATAAGCTGAAGCATCACTGGAAGCATTCACAAATATATTAGCATAGTTCTAACAAATGCCCATTTCTCATGCTCTACTCAATACAATGAAAGGGATATTTTACATGCTATAAATTTGTTCATAAACTGTATCACATTATCACAAATATGCCTTCACATATAGCTATGGGTCTAGCTAGCTGACGTCTGCAAGCAGAGTAGAGTCTGCAAATGTCTGCTGTGCGTGTCTAGTTGGTAAGGCACCAAGACCTCCATTACCGCCACAGGGAACATTTGACTAACACATTACCTTTTAGAACCTCACAGATTAGACAGACAGACAGACATAGATCAACTCATAGTCTTCAGGCTAATTGGGTCTCCAATCTGAAACTCCGGCTTTACACATATCAGGAGACAAGTAATTTTACTGGCAACCGAGCTTTTTCTCTGCGTGGTCTGCGGCCCAGGGAGCAGTCCAGTTTAATAGCTCTTTTTCATGGACGCTATCGTCAAGAGAACACAGATTCATCACCTGTGACATGATTTCTTTATACTGGTGCCTAACATGGCCTAAAACCTGGCAGAGAAGAAAACACATTTTTAAAAAGGAATGGGATATTACAACCAAATCAAGACATGTTTTAAAAAGTAAACTGTAGGGCTGAGCCCCGGTGGCGTAGTGGTTGTGCGCGGGACCGCGGCCCACTGGGACGGAGGTTCAATTCCAGCAGTGGGGCTGGGCCTCCTACTCCCACCACTGAGGGCAGTGATGCCAAAAAAAAAAAGAGTAAACTGTAAAAAAAATAGATTGTGGGCTGAGCCCCGGTGGCATAGTGGTTGTGCGCGGGACTGTAGCCCACTGGGACGGAGGTTCAATTCCAGCAGTGGGGCTGGGCCTCCTACTCCCACCACCGGAGAGCAGTGATGCCTAAGGCAGAACTGTACACTTACCTTCACTTTAGAACTAAAGATGCACTGCAAATCAGCAAGCTTGTCATTCAGCTATCAAGTATTAAATTTTATATGCAGAAAACTTAATTTATCAAACATCCTTTAATTTCATAAAAGACAGTATGAAACATATTGTATAAGGAACACACAATTGCTTTGCAGTACAGCTCAGAGTGTATATATAAACTGGAATACAGAAGTTAAACACTGGAGCACGGGCAGCATTTTTGAACTTTAGAGAACCAGCATACCAAAAGTACAATTCAAATATTAGCCTATCTGAAAACTTTACTTTCCATAATATAAAAACGGTATTTTGAGTTGCAAAATATTTATTTTTTACTAAACCAACTATATAAACATTTAAAATAATCATTAAAAGTCAACATTAGAATTTATAAAGATCAGCTATAAAAATATATTGGCAGTCACTTTTATAAAGGTACCATTCACTACAGTACAAAAGAGTCTCTAACACAAAATTGCATTAGTAACTGCACTAATTTTAGACTCTGATAAATCCACTTTAAATTGGTTATGAAATCCTCTTGGAAAAACTTTGGTAAGCATGTTCAGAGGGTTTTTTTTTAATCCTCTAACAACTTAAGGGCCTGTAAACACCCCATTCTATTGAAGCACAACAGAATAAGTAATGTATATTCAACTGCATACAGAATAAAGAATCAAAACACAATTTATTATATATTTGTAGAAAATCACCATTCCCAGCGTAACCAAAAACAAACTATTTGAAAGTATCAGGCTTTTTAAATAGTGAAAAGTATCAAACTCTTAAATAGTTCTTTTTCCATTCTAATAAAAATTTCATAAAATCACAACTCCATTTATGTACCTGACGTGCCTTTTAGGACAAGGCCTCGAAAACAATTACCCTCAGAAATACTCTCAAGTTCAAGAAACTTTAACGGCCCGTTTAAAAGCCTTGACAATAGAACAAATACACATGATCCGAAAGCATTGATGGACTGACTTACACATTAGTTTTTCATTGACATTTGTAATTTGGGACTTATTGGCAGAAATAAGAACATATACATATATATTACTGAAAAGTTAAATACCAGCAAACAGTAAGGAATGCAAACACTGAGGGTAAATTTATGTTTTAAGAAATCCAATTTACCCAATTTTCATTTTATCTGCCACTTAGAAATCTCTATTGTCAATTTAGACAATTCAGACTGCTGAAGCTCAGAACTTCTGGCATCTTGAGTTCTGGTTTTCACGAAGCTTCCAGTGGTCCAGTACCCTCCTGGGGGTTCATGTCCCTTCATCCGATGTTACCAGATCTCTTGTAGGAGAGAGTAATCTCTGAGTTGCAAAAGCCTAAATAAAAAGCTTCATTTTTGACCTTTTGACTTACAAAACTCCATCAAAATTAAAAGAAATCCACCTAATTTTTGGACAAGTCCACAAAAATATTTTAAGAGTCAAACACTCTTATTTGCATAAAGATCCTTCAAAGTTTTTAACTCTTCTATGAGAGTTTTATTCTGATTTTCCAAAACAGCCACTCGATTTTCCAGGCATTTCACATATTCTTTCTTCTTCCTACGACACTCTCGAGCAGCTTCCCTACGTAGACAGAAAAAAAGGAAAAAAAAACAAAACAAGAATGTGAGAAAAATGTCACATTTTTTACATGGTAAATCTACGTCAGTAATTCTCATTAAAAACAACTGAGGCATAATTTACATTCAGTGAAATACTCCAGATAATGGGTGTGGCAGCAGCGTGAACCAGTCCTGAGGGGGCCTGAGGACAAGGGGACAGTGAGCAGGCAGCACCAAACAGGGGAACAACTAGGGAATTAAGAGTCAACAACAAGGAGGAGATAGGGGTTGCAGGGCAGGGTGGAGGGGCTGGGGGAGTGTCAGAGCAACAGCAAGCTAGCTAAGAGGAAGTACCAAGAGGCAGAAGGAAGGTAAAAGGAAACAGAGGAAGGACCTAGGAAGCACAGGAACGGATAGAGGTATAACACAGCTGTAAACATATGTAAATACATTAATCCACAAAAATTGAGCTATTGGCCTATGTACATGTATTTATATGGCAATACACTAAGGTAGAAGATGAACTTCGGGCAGCTGCTTACTCTCCCTCAATACAAGAACACTTTATTCTAACAAATCAGCCTTCTGTGATGTTCACCCTCCTGGCACAATACAGCTGCAAGAGCAAATGTGGTGAAGAAAGCAGGTGGTGCCTGGCTGTTAAAAGATTTAGCGCTTGAGGTCTTAAAGGCTTGAAGTTAAACAAATGGCCATTAAGCAGAGAAGCAACAAGTCCACACAGAAGAAGCACACCATTGAAGCGAAAGACACATAACAAAAAACCAAAAACATATTGTTGAATACGAGGGGGGTTGGAGCAGAGACCGAAAGCCCATCTGGAGACAATGGAACAATCCACCCACAGGGAAGGGATGTCAACCAGGGTGCAGTAAAGCATTGAGGAAACACACAATATTCCTCTGCTTCCTTGAGGCTTCCTCATTCCCTACTATCATGACCCCAGTGCTGCTTCTCAATTCAAATTAGACCTGAGCATGCACACAGGTACAGCTAAGAGATGGGAGCTCACGACACAAGGAATCCAGGAACAGGAGTGGGAATAGCACTACCGCAAGGGTAGGGGAAAGGAGGGGGAAGGGAGAAAAAGGGAGCCAATTGAAATGACTGAAATATAATCAGGCACCCCTCTCTGGGGGAAGAACAGAAAACATGGGGCGAGACAGCAGTTGGTGTGAGGTATGAAAGTAATAGTAATTTGTGATCCATTGAGGGGTTCTGAGAGTGGGGGAGGGTGGGGGGAAGAGAAGTTGATGCGGGGGCTCAATAGAAAGTACATGTCTAGAGTACATGTCTAGAGGGCAACATATGGACAAACACGTCTGATGCAATTAATGTATGGACTGTTGACAAGCGCTAGAAGAGTTCCCAAGTGAAATGATCTTTTAATAACAATTTTTTTAGAGATAATGAGTATGGGTTCAGTTTGGTGGATGCAGGTGCCCTTATAACCCACACCACAACCGAGACACACAGAAGACTCTGGCTGCCAGAGTCCCCTCCACAGGCAAGGACTGTCCTGCTTTTCATCACCACAGCTTAACTTTTTCCAACCAAGACACAGCAGGTAGATAACCTGTTGTCTAGCCTCTACCCCAGAATCTTTTGAGGATGCTAAAAGGTGGTTTGTTCCTTTATAATTGTTGACCTCATCTTATTGTATGATTTCGTTTTAATTTTGTTATTAAATACTTTTTATTCATCCATGTGTCAAGCACATCTGCATTTATGCCATCATTTTCAAAGTTTTCTCTTCCCACTTGAGGCCCTAATACAGCTCCCCATTTCTTCCCCCTCCCTCCTCTGCCGGTCCTCCATCATGAGCCCTGGCTAAGTTATAGATTATTTTCATATCTTACCTCATCTTCAGTTGCCCCTCACCCACTTTTCCATTATTCGTCTTCCTGGGAGAGGGGTTCTAGATTTATCCTTGTGATCGATTCACTCCCGCCACCCGGTATCTAACCCTCTAATCCTCCTGGTATCTCTACTCTCCTTATGGGCCCTGAGGGGGTTATCTATCCTGGATTCCCTGTGTTTCAGGCTCTCATCTGGAGAGCAGTGTGCATGTGTGGGTCTAATCCGATTTGTAAGGTAGAATGGAGTTCAGTTCACGATAGTGGGGGGAAGGAAGCACCAAAGAACTAGAAGAAAGCTGTGTGTTTCAACAGTGCTTACTGCATTCTGATGGACTCGTCCATTCCCTGTGACCCCTCTGTGAGGGGATGTCCAATTGTCTACAGATGGACATTGGTTACTGTATGATTTTAACCATATTTATTTACCCATTCTCTTGGGCCCTTTTGCATTTCCACTGCAATGTAGGCTTTTATATGACAATCATTCTCATTTTATTTATTTATTTATTTTTTGTGGGCATCACTGCCTCTGGTAGTCGTGGGTGCTACCCAGCCGCTGCTGGATTTGAACCGCCAAGCCCGCAGGCTGCAGTTCCGCACTCAACCACTTACGCCACTGGGGCTCAGCCCTATTTATTTATTTATTTATTTATTTTTTGTGGGCATCACTGCCCCTGGTGGTCGTGGGCGCTACCCAGCCGCTGCTGGATTTGAACCGCCAAGCCTGCGGGCTGCAGTTCTGCACTCAATCACTTACACCACCAATCTTTCTCATTTTAGTACATGCACATATGTCCCTACATTATACAACACTCCGATGCTTACAGCCTAATATAAAACACCGTACTTTATGTATTCTGGTGTTTTTCACTTCGTTTAAGTTTGCTAAAATCTATTTAAGTGATAGTTCACTCATCATTGTTATTATGGATTGCGTTTTGGGAGTGGTTCCACCCCACCCCCAAAAGATAGATTGAAGTCTTGATTTACGGGTACCTGGGAATGTCACCTTGTTTTTAAAAAGGAACTCTGCACGTGTCATCAGTTAACAGGAGGTCACACTGTAGTCTAGTGGTGCCTCCTCCAGTATGAAGAGTGTCTGCACATATAGAGAGAAGAGAAACGCAGAAGCCATGGCAAGGCTGAGACTTAAAGGCAGAGTGGCGTTTTAGTCTCTGGAGCGATCAGAAGCTGGAGGAGACAAAAGAGGATGCTTCCCTGGGGCCTTCAGAGAAAACACCGCCCTGCTGATCGACTGAGCTTGTACTTCTAGACTCGAGAACTGAGAGAGAATACCATTCTTTTAGGACCATAAGACACACCCAGTTTTTAGAGCAGGAAAACAAGATAAAAATATTCTGAACCAAATAGAATCAGTATACCAAAGTGTTCTGGGGAACCACACCTTCGGACCATATAATGCACCCTCATTTTCCTCTACTTTGGGGGTGGGGTGGTAAGTGCATCTTCTGGTCCGAAAAATACACAACATTTCTGGCACTATAAACACCAAAAAGCTAAGTCAATTCTGACTCTGAGCCCACCCTGGCTAAGATTTCTAACACTGTAAATCTTCACAGGAGCAGACAGCTTCATTTTTCTCCTGCAATTGCCCTAGGAAACTAATCATTATAAATGAACACTTTCCCTCCTATCAATTCTGCTCTCAGTGAATAGTGAGGCTTCCTGCTTTATGAACATTAGAAATGTCCTTATTGAGACAAGTCTCCCAGAGTTATACATGGGGAAATAGCTGAGGCACGGCTCCCAGAGCAGATCAACTGTGTTAAGATCTCACGAATTTCCAGTGTCTGCTCTCGTTAGCCTGCCATTTCCCCAGTGGATCAAAGGCTTGTCAACTCCTGGTCAGATTTTTTTTGCCTCAATTGAGTGGCTCTAAGTAATATAATGTGTTATTAATTTGGAGTACTTTGATTGCTAATAAGCTAATATGATTATTAACCATTTCTTTTACTCCTTTTTTGTTGTTTTTTTTTGGTTTTTGTGGGCATCACTGCCCTGTTTTACTCCTTCTGAGAAATGCTTTTGTCAACTTTTTGGATACTGTTTACAATGGTATCTTCTGGAGCACTGGTTCTCCACCTTCCTAATGCCGTGACCCTTTCATACAGTTCATGTTGTGATGATCCCAACCATAAAACTATTTTTGTTGCTACTTCATAACTGTAATTTTGCTACTGCTATGAATAGGGAGACCCCTGTGAAAGGGTTGTTCAACCCCCAAGCTGTTCTAGAAGTTCCTGGTTTATATTTTTACTCATGGTATCTTATCATGGACAGGAATCACTCACTTTAATGGAATTAAATTCATGGATATTTCCTTTTATTTTAATATTTTTTATCTTGTTTAAGAAATTGTTCCTAATACCTGAGGCCATGAGATTTTCTTCTAAATGTTTTAAAATTCCATTTTCTCACTTGTCTCCCCTCACCCTCATTTAAGTCTTTAATTCAAGTGAGATTGTTATGATGTAAAGGGGGGAGGGGATTTTGTTTTCACATGTGAATAACCAGTGAGCCTAGCACCATTTGTTGAAATATTCTTTTCCATAATCTGTCACATCTGTCTCAAGTTGTGGATTTCTATACTACTTCTATCTCATTGGTTGATTTGCTTTATCTAAATGCCATTATCACATTATTTTAATTATCATTGACTTTAAATGAAACATCCTATCCCTTCACTTATTCTTACCCTGGATTATTTTGGCTATTCTTGGTCCCTTATTCTTGGAATTTCAGAATCTTTTTTTTCATTCTTGGAACAATGTTTTGGATTGATTGGCACTGCACTGAATTTATGAGTGGGTGGGGAAGAATTGTCATCTTTATAATACTGAGTTTCTACATTCGTAAACAACTTATTTCTCCCTCTGTTTAAAGCTTCCTCAATGTCTTTCAAAATATTCCAAAATATTTCCCTCAAAGGTCTTACATATCTATTGTTATCTCCATTCTCAGGTATTTTATTATTGATATTCTTAGGTTATCTAAGAGTTGTTTAACCAAACTATTGTCAATTCATGGGGGGGGGGGGGTTCCCCTTGGTCTCTCCCTGTCCAGAGAAAAGAAGGATGAGGAAAAGTGAACATGCATGGAAACAATTAGTCCAATGAACTCGTGGTCCATGCAATAGTGGACTCCACAATTCTGAGTTCATAAGAACCAGATAGTGCCTGACCACCAGCACCACCAAGTCCTCTGAAGAATCACATCAGAAGTGAGCACTTAAAAAAACTAGTTCTGGGGCTGAGCCCCAGTGGCATAGTGGTTGTGTGCGGGACTGCAGCCCACTGGGCTGGCAGTTCAAACCCAGCAGCAGCTCTCCAGGAGCAAGGCTGGGCCTCCTACACCCACCAGAGAGCAGTGATGCCCCCCCCCTCCAAAAAAAAACAAAACAAACTAGTTCTGATGTTTGCTATTCTGCGGACTCCTGCTTCTGGCAGGCAGTGATGCTATCAATGAACTTGGCTTCTGAAGCCTGGATCCCCGCGTTTAGATCATACTTTTATCACCTTCTAAAAGGTGTAATTTTGGCACCCAACCTAACTTCTCAATGCCTTGGTGTCTTCATCTCAAAAGATGGAAATGGTATCACCTATGCCTCAAAAGGCTTTTGTGGGAATTAAGTAAGGGAAGGGTACATAGCATCAGGCAGGCCTAATTCCTTGGCATTCTGTCATCTTGTTGAACTTGTGTTTATTGGAACTTGGTAAGTGAGGAATCCATATTGAGAGTGTTTTCTTTTTTTTTTTTTTTCCTTCGCATCTCTGCCCTGATAGGACTAGGAAGACAAGCCTTGCTCCTGGAGAGCTGCTGCTAGATTTGAACCATCAACCCCGTGGGCCACAGCCCTGCACACAACCACTGTGCCACCGGGGCTCAGCGAGAGTTTTCTTAGAGGAAACTGGGACACTGAGGACCTAGCCCATGACAAATTGTAATCCTCAAAGGAGGAATAGATTGACAAGGCTCTACATATAACCTCCTCCCTGGGGGATGGACAGCGGAGAAGTGGGTGAAGGAATATGTCAGATGATGTTTAAGATATGACAAATAATAATAACTTATAAATTAGCAAAAGTTCTTAGGGGGAATTAGGAGCAGAGCTCAAGTAGAAACCAAGTGGTTTTGAGAACGATGAGGGAAACAAATGTACAAAAGTGCTTGACACATAGATGTATGTGTGGATTATGATAAGAGTTGTATGAGCCCTCAATAAAATGATTTAGTTTTTCAAAATCTGCAGTTCTCAGCTTCCTGCACAATCGTGTCTGCTCAGCTGCCCTCTCTATCACTATCCCCGAGGCGCACACCAAAACTGGAGCCAATTATGAAGCACTGGTTCACCCCAAAGATTTGCAGAGGCTGCTTCAGAAGGCATCACACTCCTGGTCTCACTCCCGCCAGCAACTGATTTCTCTACCTCCCCTTAACACTCATCTCCAAGTCTCTAGATCTAGCACGAGAGACATCTGGTCCTTTGAGAAAATGAACAGAGTGGTACCATGTATAATGTGTTCAGGGGAAAAGAAGAGGCACCAGTATGCCTTATCAGAAGCAAAAAAGGGTAACTAGCCATGGAAACAACTGATTCCCAAAATTGCAATAGGATTTTGTTTTCCAATCCACTGTAAGCTGGTAAATGAATGGGATGACTTTCTAAAGAAATAAAAATTACCATAAAAGGATGAGGTAAACACATTAAATTACTTCAGGATAACACGTTTCTTTACTGGAAACTGACAACAGTCATCACTGCAAATGAATTTGGCAACAAAGCAGGGGGTCTCTGTTATTTTAGACATTCTACAAAATGCAATAAAATAAGAAAATAATTTATATGAATATTAAATGATTTGCTTTTGCTAATGATGTGATTGTGTACCTAGGAAATCCAAAAGACTTGTTAAAAATCACTCGCTAAGCCTTCTCTTTCCAAAAATATTTCTGACAGTCTGACGTCCAACTACGTAATGTATTTTAAAACGTCAATGACTATTCAATTACTGGATGAGCCTAGAGGAAAGCAGAGAACGCTGGCTAGCTGTCATAATTTGCCCAAGGACTGAAGAAGAGGTAAGTCTGATCTCTGCCTCAGGAATCTGTCTTGGGCTGTTGGTGGTGACAGTGAGACGTTAGATGGGGTCAGATGCTCATACACCGTTTTTATTGTAGCAATATTGAAAGTATATTCAGGAGGAAAATAAATGTTTATAACATTTTATAATACTTTCATGGTAAAAACTTATTTTTGAGATCACTTCTGTGTTCCTATCTGTAACTGAAAAATAACAGACATGCAGCACAGTTCGGGATTTGATCTGTTGAGATTTATTTTGTTAGAAGGGACCCAGGATGTATCAACCTCCTCCCCTATTTTAAAACATTCTCTTTAGACCTGTTAATTATTCAAAGCCTGGACTTATTGCAAAACCTGTTAATTACTCCAGGATGCTATAACTCAAGAAAGGGGAAAGCAGGGCCATTTAGACAAAGTGATTAAGCCAGAAACTTCAGGAGGTACCAGTCTTCGAAAAATGAAGATGTCAATTGATGTTCTGATAATCCCTTAGAGGAAAAGCCAACTATTTTCCTGTGAACCTTGCTCCCTTTAGTCCTTTGCTTGAAAGTCCTCTGCTCATTATTAAACATTCAATTACTCCTGGGACTACTGCAAAGCCTATTTCTTTTTTGGTTTTGGTTTTTTGGACATCACTGCCCTCTGGTGGTGGGAGTAGGAGGCCCAGTCTTTGCTCCTGAGCAAAGCCTATTTCTTATCACACAGCTTAAGGTATGTAACTTGCTTGATTTTAACTGAATTTTGAAGCAGTTTGGCTATGGCAAACCCAACTGTTTCCTTTCATCTGCGTTTATAAAAATTAACTTGGGAAGACCTCTATTCCACTGGTCTCTTTGGCTATAACAGTGGCTGGCTCTCCGGGGTCCTAGATGGCTGCCAACATAATTGGCAAAGCTATCGTCGTGCTGTTAGTGGACGTCAAGCTGATACCCAGCCATGGCGTCTTTGTGTGTAACAGAAAGAAGTGTCTGGTCTGTGCCATCTTCATGATCACTGGTATGTTTGGGTTCAGAACTGAGGCAATTAAACAAGGTCAAGTTATACTGCTTTATTTTACTAAATGTTACATTACGCCTTATTCATTGAGCTCCTGTGCTGTTTGATATTATGTATGACCTAGAGTCATGAGTTCATCGTTGACACAATCCTAATCCACACGCTATCTCCTTGCTCTGTCAGACGACCACTTATTGGTACATGAACAGGTTCCACATGGGGACATTTACGTGTTCTAGAACTGTCATTCTTCGCAATGTTCTCTATACGTTATTGTAATCTATACAGTCAAATGATCTCATATAGTCAGCAAGACATAGGTTAAATATCCTTCAGCTATTCTCTGGGGCCAAGATTTCTCTAATATTAACAATGACATAGCTTGCTCTCTATACATTTTAAAAACTCAGTCATCGCAAGAAAGATAAAATATCTTCTGCTTAAAAAGGATCCAATAAATAAAACTGAACACAGGGACTCAATGATCCATCAAAAATGAACAATTTGGGGCGGAGCCTCGGTGGCGTAAGTGGCTGAGTGCGGGACTGCAGCCCACAGGCTTGGCGGTTCAAATCCAGCGGCGGCTCTCAGGGGTGGCACTGGGTAGCGCCCACGACCACCAGACACAGTGATGCCACCAAAACAACAACAACAACAACAACAAAATGAACAATTTGCTGTACTAAATGATCTACAATTCAGTACAACAAAGCAGATACAGAATTCTCCCTTGGTTTTTTTTTTGGGGGGGGCATCACTGCTCTCCGGTGGTGGGAGTAGGAGGCCCAGCCCCACTGCTGGAATTGAACCTCCGTCCCAGTGGGCCACAGTCCCACGCACAACCACTACGCCACCGGGGCTCAGCCCCCTCTCCCTTGTTTTTAACGTACATTTCCCATTAACATCAGCTTATGCTTTAAGATCTGCAAAAACATGATTCATTCTGTGATACTCCAGCATGTGAAGTGAAATTGCAGTGTAACTTTACTACCTACCTGTTTTTCATCAACCGTATTTCTCTTTTCAGTTGGGGGTCATCTGTCTTAGTTGTCTGCGATGTAAGCGTCACAGGAGACGTCATGACCACAGTTTGGGGCAGTGACGTGGCGGACGGGGTGGTACGGATCTGATATGTCTGCATGTCTCCCGAAGCAGCTAGGGGGTCAAAAGGGAGGGGGTGAGTTGGCGAATGTTCCTCAAAGTACTACTTCAATGTCTACTGCCATGTCCCCATACTTACTCTGGACAACCACTTGGTTGCTGGGCACTAGTATCTGCTGTCCATCAGAAGTCTGTGCATACTGGAGAATTGTTGTCCCTTGCGGATTACTGCCGGAATTTGTCATGGCTAATGTCTGAAGCCCCTGGACTCCATCTGTGCCTGGACTGGCTAACTGTAAGGCTCCATTTGGGGCAATGGCAACTTAACCAAAGAGAGAGAAATAACCTTGTAAGGCCAAAGAACACCCAAATTACAAACAACCACTATTTGTTAAAATAAGTTTGAGGGCAGTGCAACTTGACTACTTTAAATACAAGAGTGCTTCAAAGAATGGAATAAAAAGAATAGAACTTCTCCACGACTTTTTGAAGCACTCTGAAATATGCAAAATAAGTAAGTCTTTGTAACTTTTTATAGTCTGGATATACAATCTTATATACAATCTTATACAGTCTCCAATTATACAGTATCACTGGCTGGTTAAAATCAGCACACTGGCTCCATGGAGCCCTTCATGCAAATGGCTAATATTGCCATGGTAACCCCCCCCCCAAGAGGCTACCAGTGGCTAACCTTGAAGGGCAAAAGAGAGAAAATGCTGACAGTATACTTGTCATTTAAGAGAAGCATGAAAACAATTATAGCTTAAGGACGCTTCTGTTACATTAACAAGTGGTTATGGGGAAAAACCCAACTACACCTTTACGTACTTAAGCCTTTTTCATACTCTTTCTCGGCTTTGCCCTCTCGTGGCAAGCAGCACCACAGTCACTGCACATGAGAAAGTCAGCCACGGAGAGAAGCCCCTGTGCAGCGGCGTGGGACCCAGTCGTCGCTGCCGACTCTCGTCAGCCGGCTGATTAGGCCTTCGGCCGGCCCTCCAGCCGAGGCTTGTCTCATACTCGGTTCTGGACAACGACTGGCCGGCCTGAGGGATGCAGACAACACCTTCGAGAACAGAGCGTCTCGCTCGCAGTCAAAAACTCCAACGGGAACCCCAGCTGGTGTCAAACCGGGAGCAGATCAGCCTCTCGTAGTCCGTCTCGGGCTTCCAAACACTGTGCATCTCATGCTCGATCAAGATCAAAATCTAGGGCTGAGCCCCGGTGGCCTAAGTGGTTGAGTGAGGAACTGTAGCCCGCGGACCTGGCAGTTCAAATCAGCGGCGGCTCTCAGGAGTGGCACTGGATAGTGCCCACAACCACCAGAGGCAGTGATGCCCACAAAAAAATTAATTAACTAATTAATTAAAAAAAAAA